>JAVIAB010000026.1:30413864-30416364 GCA_032433765.1 Megaustenia siamemsis | reverse complement strand
ATATAGTCACTATGTAGTTTTATTTCCTCTCTCTCTCTCTCTCCCTCTCAGATAATCTGCCATATAGTCACTATGTAGTTTTATTTCTTCTCTCTCTCTCTCTCTCTCTCAGATAATCTGTCATATAGTCACTATGTAGTTTTATTTCTTCTCTCTCTCTCTCTCTCTCTCTCAGATAATCTGTCATATAGTCACTATGTAGTTTTATTTCTTCTCTCTCTCTCTCTCAGATAATCTGTCATATAGTCACTATGTAGTTTTATTTCCTCTCTCTCTCTCTCTCAGATAATCTGTCATATAGTCACTATGTAGTTTTATTTCTTCTCTCTCTCTCTCTCTCTCAGATAATCTGTCATATAGTCACTATGTAGTTTTATTTCTTCTCTCTCTCTCTCTCAGATAATCTGTTATATAGTCACTATGTAGTTTTATTTCCTCTCTCTCTCCCTCTCAGATAATCTGTCATATAGTCACTATGTAGTTTTATTTCCTCTCTCTCTCCCTCTCAGATAATCTGTCATATAGTCACTATGTAGTTTTATTTCTTCTCTCTCTCTCTCTCTCAGATAATCTGTCATATAGTCACTATGTAGTTTTATTTCCTCTCTCTCTCCCTCTCAGATAATCTGTCATATAGTCACTATGTAGTTTTATTTCCTCTCTCTCTCCCTCTCAGATAATCTGTCATATAGTCACTATGTAGTTTTATTTCTTCTCTCTCTCTCTCTCTCTCAGATAATCTGTCATATAGTCACTATGTAGTTTTATTTCTTCTCTCTCTCCCTCTCAGATAATCTGTCATATAGTCACTATGTAGTTTTATTTCCTCTCTCTCTCTCTCTCAGATAATCTGTCATATAGTCACTATGTAGTTTTATTTCCTCTCTCTCTCTCTCTCAGATAATCTGTCATATAGTCACTATGTAGTTTTATTTCTTCTCTCTCTCTCTCTCTCTCAGATAATCTGTCATATAGTCACTATGTAGTTTTATTTCTTCTCTCTCTCCCTCTCAGATAATCTGTCATATAGTCACTATGTAGTTTTATTTCCTCTCTCTCTCCCTCTCAGATAATCTGTCATATAGTCACTATGTAGTTTTATTTCTTCTCTCTCTCTCTCTCTCTCTCAGATAATCTGTCATATAGTCACTATGTAGTTTTATTTCTTCTCTCTCTCTCTCTCAGATAATCTGTCATATAGTCACTATGTAGTTTTATTTCCTCTCTCTCTCCCTCTCAGATAATCTGTCATATAGTCACTATGTAGTTTTATTTCTTCTCTCTCTCTCTCTCTCAGATAATCTGTCATATAGTCACTATGTAGTTTTATTTCTTCTCTCTCTCTCTCTCTCTCTCTCTCAGATAATCTGTCATATAGTCACTATGTAGTTTTATTTCTTCTCTCTCTCTCTCTCTCTCTCTCAGATAATCTGTCATATAGTCACTATGTAGTTTTATTTCCTCTCTCTCTCCCTCTCAGATAATCTGTCATATAGTCACTATGTAGTTTTATTTCTTCTCTCTCTCTCTCTCTCAGATAATCTGTCATATAGTCACTATGTAGTTTTATTTCCTCTCTCTCCCTCTCAGATAATCTGTCATATAGTCACTATGTAGTTTTATTTCCTCTCTCTCCCTCTCAGATAATCTGTCATATAGTCACTATGTAGTTTTATTTCCTCTCTCTCTCTCTCCCTCTCAGATAATCTGTCATATAGTCACTATGTAGTTTTATTTCCTCTCTCTCTCTCTCCCTCTCAGATAATCTGTCATATAGTCACTATGTAGTTTTATTTCTTCTCTCTCTCTCTCTCAGATAATCTGTCATATATTCACTATGTAGTTTTATTTCTTCTCTCTCTCTCTCTCTCTCAGATAATCTGTCATATAGTCACTATGTAGTTTTATTTCTTCTCTCTCTCTCTCTCTCTCAGATAATCTGTCATATAGTCACTATGTAGTTTTATTTCTTCTCTCTCTCTCTCTCCCTCTCAGATAATCTGTCATATAGTCACTATGTAGTTTTATTTCTTCTCTCTCTCTCTCTCTCAGATAATCTGTCATATATTCACTATGTAGTTTTATTTCTTCTCTCTCTCTCTCCCTCTCAGATAATCTGTCATATAGTCACTATGTAGTTTTATTTCTTCTCTCTCTCTCTCCCTCTCAGATAATCTGTCATATAGTCACTATGTAGTTTTATTTCTTCTCTCTCTCTCTCTCTCTCTCAGATAATCTGTCATATAGTCACTATGTAGTTTTATTTCTTCTCTCTCTCTCTCTCAGATAATCTGCCATATAGTCACTATGTAGTTTTATTTCTTCTCTCTCTCTCTCTCAGATAATCTGTCATATAGTCACTATGTAGTTTTATTTCTTCTCTCTCTCTCTCTCTCAGATAATCTGTCATATAGTCACTATGTAGTTTTATTTCTTCTCTCTCTCTCTCTCAGATAATCTGCCATATAGTCACTATGTAGTTTTATTTCTTCTCTCTCTC
>JAVIAB010000026.1:30148864-30398864 GCA_032433765.1 Megaustenia siamemsis | reverse complement strand
TTTTATTTCTTCTCTCTCTCTCTCTCTCTCTCTCATATTGAAGGAATAAACATAGAGACAGTTCAGAACTACAACTACCTTGGACATACTATAACCAGTGATGTAAAATGTACAACTGAAATAAACAAAAGAATAGGAATGGCAAAAATAATTCAAATCAAAACAAACAACGCCGGGGCTGAAACTAAGAATAGCAAAATGTTATGTCTTCTCAATATTCCTCTATGGTGCAGAAACATGGACATTAGACAAGAAAGAGGAACAGAAAAGTGAAGAATTTGACACGTGGATTTATAGAAGAATAGGTAGAATTGGATGGAAAGACAAGAAATCAAACGATGAAGTTTTAAAACAACTAAAAATGAAAAGAGAACTACTAAATACAATTCAAACAAGACAAATGAGATTTTGGGTCATGTTAAAAGACAGTCTACCAAAAGTAAAATACAGGGTAATAGATGCAGATGCAGACCAAGATTACCATGGACGATTAACATCAAAAGATGGATAAATCAACATTTAACAACCTGCACTATGAAAGCAAGAGACAGCGAAATAGCGCTCCATGGTAGCCAACCTTCGATGCGCAGACAACCCTCAATGATGATGATGCATATTCTGAGGTCGCAATTTAAAACAACTGAGACCAGATTCAAAAAGCTTCTATTTGCTGATGCGGCAGGACTGGTTGCTCACGATGAGACCACATTCAAGGAGCTTCTATTTGCTGATGTTGCAGCACTGGTTGCTCACGATCAGTCACTGGTTGCTCACGATCAGTCCCACCTGAGCTCAATGAAGGAGCTTCTATTTGCTGATGCTGTAGCACTGGTTGCTCACGATCAGTCACTGGTTGCTCACGATCAGTCCCACCTGAGCTCAATGATTGACAATGTAGCTACATCACGTGATTTATTCTCCTTGTGGACTCGAGACAGAGAGGTTGTGGGTTCAAATCCCGGCTACACCGGATTTTTATTTATGATTTCTCTCTGCGGCAACCATCCCTGGTCTCAGCAGCGAGGCCCGGCTTCTCTCTGCGGCAACCACCCCTGGTCTCAGCAGCGAGGCCCGGTTTCTCTCCACGGCAACCACCCCTGGTCTCAGCAGCGAGGCCCGGCTTCTCTCTACGGCAACCACCCCTGGTCTCAGCAGCGAGGCCCGGCTTCTCTCTACGGCAACCACCCCTGGTCTCAGCAGCGAGGCCCGGCTTGGAACGTTAATTACTCATCGACGGAAAAATATGAGTACCTCCGAAGTTGGAGTTATCTGCCTGTGCGGTGAGGGACACCAGTGCACACGGTTGCCAGGGAAAAATGGATTAAAACGCAAAATTCAGTTCCTAGTCTCTAAGGATTGCGTCAGAGGTAAAAGCTGGCGAACGAAATATATATATATATATATATATATATATATATATATGGTCTTTATGTTGTCTATATTTCCTGCTAAACTACAAGCTGAAACGTCATTTTGATATTTTTGGGAGTCTGCTAAACTACAAGCTGAAACGTCATTTTGATATTTTTGGGAGTCTGCTAAACTACAAGCTGAAACGTCATTTTGATATTTTTGGGAGTCTGCTAAACTACAAGCTGAAACGTCATTTTGATATTTTTGGGAGTCTGCTAAACTACAAGCTGAAACGTCATTTTGATATTTTTGGGAGTCTGCTAAACTACAAGCTGAAACGTCATTTTGATATTTTTGGGAGTCTGCTAAACTACAAGCTGAAACGTCATTTTGATATTTTTGGGAGTTTGCTAAACTACAAGCTGAAACGTCATTTTGATATTTTGGGAGTCTGCTAAACTACAAGCTGAAACGTCATTTTGATATTTTTGGGAGTCTGCTAAACTACAAGCTGAAACGTCATTTTGATATTTTTGGGAGTCTGCTAAACTACAAGCTGAAACGTCATTTTGATATTTTTGGGAGTCTGCTAAACTACAAGCTGAAACGTCATTTTGATATTTTTGGAGTCTGCTAAACTACAAGCTGAAACGTCATTTTGATATTTTTGGGAGTCTGCTAAACTACAAGCTGAAACGTCATTTTGATATTTTGGGAGTCTGCTAAACTACAAGCTGAAACGTCATTTTGATATTTTTGGGAGTCTGCTAAACTACAAGCTGAAACGTCATTTTGATATTTTTGGGAGTCTGCTAAACTACAAGCTGAAACGTCATTTTGATATTTTTGGGAGTCTGCTAAACTACAAGCTGAAACGTCATTTTGATATTTTGGGAGTCTGCTAAACTACAAGCTGAAACGTCATTTTGATATTTTTGGGAGTCTGCTAAACTACAAGCTGAAACGTCATTTTGATATTTTTGGGAGTCTGCTAAACTACAAGCTGAAACGTCATTTTGATATTTTGGGAGTCTGCTAAACTACAAGCTGAAACGTCATTTTGATATTTTTGGGAGTCTGCTAAACTACAAGCTGAAACGTCATTTTGATATTTTTGGGAGTCTGCTAAACTACAAGCTGAAACGTCATTTTGATATTTTTGGGAGTCTGCTAAACTACAAGCTGAAACGTCATTTTGATATTTTTGGGAGTCTGCTAAACTACAAGCTGAAACGTCATTTTGATATTTTGGGAGTCTGCTAAACTACAAGCTGAAACGTCATTTTGATATTTTTGGGAGTCTGCTAAACTACAAGCTGAAACGTCATTTTGATATTTTTGGGAGTCTGCTAAACTACAAGCTGAAACGTCATTTTGATATTTTTGGGAGTCTGCTAAACTACAAGCTGAAACGTCATTTTGATATTTTTGGGAGTCTTTTTCTACATAGTACTGCAACCGTACCACTTTTTTTTTTTACCTTTTCTTTAAAATCCATTTTATCCTTATCATCAGCTTTACAGAAGCTTCAGCTCTATATGTCTTTACCCCTTCTACAGCAGCTTCAGCTCTATATGTCTTTACCCCTTCTCTTGTGTGATATGTCTTTACCCCTTCTACAGAAGCTTCAGCTCTATATGTTTTTACCCCTTCTCTTGTGTGATATGTCTTTACCACTTCTACAGAAGCTTCAGCTCTATATGTCTTTACCCCTTCTCTTGTGTGATATGTCTTTACCCCTTCTACAGCAGCTTCAGCTCTATATGTCTTTACCCCTTCTCTTGTGTGATGTGGTTTATCAGAAGAATGTTAAGAATTCCACGGAAAGCAAAAATTACAAATGACGAATGTTTAAAACGAAATGGAGAAATCAGAAATATTAAAATCATAAAGAAGAGAGAATATACATTTATTGGGCAAGTGATGCGAAAAGAAGGCATTGAGAATATTATAACAACAGGCAAAATGAATGTATATACAAAAAGATAAAGTGGAAAACAAAGAGAAAAAATGTATCCGATATTGAACCGCTTACACAAATGGCGTATTAAAGGAAATCATTGAGTGAAATTATGAGATGAATGAAGTTGCGAGTGATGTGGAGGCCTACGACGATCGGTATGGTACATGATGCTGATGGAGATGATGATGGTGATGCTGATGGTGGAGATGATGATGGTGATGATAATGGTGGTGATGATGATGATGATGATGATGATGATGATGATGATGATGGTGGTGATGATGATGGTGGTGGTGATGATGATGATGATGGTGATGATGATGGTGGTGATGATGGTGGTGATGATGATGGTGGTGATGATGATGGTGGCGATGATGGTGGTGATTATAATGGTGGTGATGATGGTGTTGGTGATGGTGGTGATGATAGTGGAGGTGATGATGGTGGAGGTGACGATGGTGATGATGGTGGTGATGATGATGGTGATGATGGTGGTGATGATGGTGGTGATGGTGGTGATGATGGTGGTGATGATGATGGTGATGATGGTGATGATGATGGTGGTGATGATGATGGTGGTGATGATGATGGTGGTGATGATGATGATGGTGGTGATGACGATGATGATGGTGATGATAATGATGGTGATAGTGGAGGTGATGATGACGAAGATGGTGATGATGATGGTGGTGATGTTGGTGATGATGATGTGATGATGATGATGGTGGTGGTGGTGATGATGTGATGATGATGATGATGATGATGATACTGACGAGGATGAATATGATGGTGATTAAGATGATGACGACGATGACAAAAACAACAGTAATAACGATGATGATGGTGACTATGATAATGACTATGATGAGGACGACATTAACGGTGATAATGGCGATGTCGATGACGATGATGATGATAACGATGTTGATGATCACAACGACGGTGAAGATTGTGACGAAGATGATCATGACGTCTCTGGTGAAGACAACATATGTTTAGGACCACTTCTGAGAAAACCATCAGGCGAAAAATTATCGATGACAATCACCGAGCTCCTGAGTAGTTCCTGGCCACATCGAATTAAATGAAACTATTCGTATTCATCAGAGCTGCCGTATATCTTTTTTCCTGGCAGTATCAGCGAAATCACAATCTTCTCACCTGAGACAATCATCTCACCTGAGACAATCACGGAGCGTGTTGCGTTTAAATAAATCTTGATTTTTTTTTCTTTCTGTAATGTCATCACGGAATGATGATTTTGCTTTTACTATTCGGTGAAATGAATTTAAATATTTGGGAACTTTGTTAACCTCAGACGGAAGATGTACAAAAGAGGTGAGATGCAGAATGGCTCAGGTAAAAGCAGCTTTCCAAAAAATGAGGAAGATACTATGCAATCCATTTTTGACAATAGAAACAAGAAAAAAAGTTCTTAAATGTTATGTAGAGCCAGTCTTAACATATGGATGTGAACAATGGACAATAGGAAAACAGACAAGAAAACCACTGGAGTCTGTAGAAATGTGGTTTTACAGAAGAATGTTGAGAATACCATGGACAGCTAAGAAAAGTAATGAAAACGTTCTGAAAGAGGCCAAAGCAAAAAGAGAGCTGATTTCCAATATTAGGAAGAAACAATCATCATTTCTTGACCATGAGAAGAGAAGTACTTGAATATATTGTAACAACTGGGAAAATTGAGGGACGAAGAGTTAGAGGAAGCAAAGAGAAAGATACCGAACAGTTTATGAGAATAGCTTGGCAGAAGGTCAACAACAGAAATGATAAATAACTGTCGAGATCGAAAGTCGTTGAGAGACATAATCACCTACGCCAGCAAGCATGGTACTTGATGATGATAAAACAATTAAACGCATAGAAAGGAGAATGGGGCATATGTCCAGACTTGCGAGAGAAACCCTAATACCAAAGATATAGTTTGGTGCCTAAGCTACAGTGCATGGGCAGCTATCTGTAACGAAAAATATCTCCCAGACGAATGATAGGCTTCAAAGCATAGGCTTGGTACCTCGGGAGTTAAATTATCTCGTCATAGTCGGTCACTGAGGGGTTAACCTTAAGTTGAACAGACCTAGTCTAGAATGAGAGTTATGTCCCCTCCCCCATACAACAGAGTTAGACTATAACCAGAGTTAGTCTATAACCAGAGTTAGTCTATAACCAGAGTCAGTCTATAACCAGAGTCAATCTATAACCAGAGTTAACTATAACCAGACTCAGTCTATAACCAGAGTTAGTCTATAACCAGAGTCAGTCTATAACCACAGTTAGTCTATAACCAGAGTCAGTCTATAACCAGAGTCAGTCTGTAACCAGAGTTAGTCTATAACCAGAGTTAGTCAATAACCAGAGTTAATCTATAACCAGAGTTAGCCATTAACCAGAGTTAGTCATTAACCAGAGTTAGTCTATAACCAGAGTTAGTCTACAACCAGAGTTAGTCTATAACCAGAGTTAGTCTATAACCAGAGTTAGTCTACAACCAGAGTTAGTCTACAACCAGAGTTAGTCTATAACCAGAGTTAGTCTATAACCAGTGATGGAAAATGTCAACTGATATAATCAAAAGAATAGGAATGGCAGAAAGTAATGTTAATGTCATGAAAGATATACTAACATTAAAACAAATAACACCATGGCTAAAACTAAGAATAGCAAAATGATATATCTTCTCAATATTCATATATGATGAAGAAACATGGTCATTAGACTAGAAAACAAAACAGAAAATTGAAAACTTTGAAATGTGGATTTATAGAAGAATATGAAGAATCGGATGGAAAGAAAAGAAAACAAACAATGAAGTCTTAAAACAACTAAAAATGAAAGAGAAATACTAAACACAATTCAAACAAGACAAATCCGATTTTTGGGGCATGTTAAAAGGCACAACAGCCTACTGAAAGTAATCCTGGAGGGGAAAATACAATGAAAAAGAGGCAGAGGCAGACCGAGAGTATCACGGACGAGTAATATAAGAAGATGGACAAATCAGCCTATAACAACCTGCACTATCAAAGCAAGAGATCAATCGGAAAGCGCTCCATGGTAGCCAACCTTCGATGAGGAGACGGTACTCAATGATGATGATGATAGTTGGATGATAAATCTGACGTTGATGCTTTTGTTGTGTCTTCATTTCTGCGTCTCTTCTTTTCTTGCCATGTTCGTTGTCGCTTTACTTCACTGATGTCCATGTCACTCTTCAATATTGCGAGCCATGTCTGCCTACCCGTGACACATTATTCCACATTTTTCACTGTCCATGTTGAACCGCTACATATAACATAAGCGAGTTTCTTTAAAGTGGTAGCCGTTAGGTCGCTTGTCTCTCGCTAGCTCGCTGTAGAAAAGTACTTGTAAAATTCATCTGCCATCTTTCATACGGGTCACGTGTCTCAGCCATCTCAAGCGACGTTGGCTAAAAAGGCCATTTATGCTATTGTTGCCGAAGGATAATTATGTCGGATTCTCGATCATGCAATCAGAGGCCCAGGGAATATAACATATGGCTCAGAATTGAGAACAATAACGATCCACGGCAGACACTTTAATAAAGAGCAGTGTTGTAGGCATTCACTTTCTCTGGTTATTGAAAACAATAACGATCCACGGCAGACACTTTAATAAAGAGCAGTGTTGTAGGCATTCACTTTCTCTGGTTATTGAAAACAATAACGATCCACGGCAGACACTTTAATAAAGAGCAGTGTTGTAGGCATTCACTTTCTCTGGTTGAGAAAGGAGGGAAAGTTGCAAGGAAAAGAGGTTGAAGAAGAAATAGAAATTGAAGAATAAAAAGAGGTTGAAGAAGAATTAGAAATTAAAGAATAAATAGAAGTTGAAAAAGAAAAAAACTTTAAAGAATAAATAGAAGTTGAAGAAGAATTAGAAATTTAGAGAATAAACAGAGGTTGAAGTAGAAATATAAATTGATAAATAAAAAGAAGTTGAAGAAGGAGAAGTTGAACAACAAACAGAAGTTGAAGAAGGAGAAGTTGAACAACAAACAGAAGCTGAAGAAGGAGAAGTTGAACAACAAACAGAAGCTGAAGAAGGAGAAGTTGATCAACAAACAGAAGTTGAAGAAGGAGAAGTTGAACAACAAACAGAAGTTGAAGAAGGAGAAGTTGAACAACAAACAGAAGTTGAAGAAGGAGAAGTTGAACAACAAACAGAAGTTGAAGAAGGAGAAGTTGAACAACAAACAGAAGTTGAAGAAGGAGAAGTTGAACAACAAACAGAAGTTGAAGAAGGAGAAGTTGAACAACAAACAGAAGCTGAAGAAGAAGAAGTTGAACAACAAACAGAAGTTGAAGAAGGAGAAGTTGAACAACAAACAGAAGTTGAAGAAGGAGAAGTTGAACAACAAACAGAAGTTGAAGAAGGAGAAGTTGAACAACAAACAGAAGTTGAAGAAGGAGAAGTTGAACAACAAACAGAAGTTGAAGAAGGAGAAGTTGAACAACAAACAGAAGTTGAAGAAGGAGAAGTTGAACAACAAACAGAAGTTGAAGAAGGAGAAGTTGAACAACAAATAGAAGTTGAAGAAGGAGAAGTTGAACAACAAACAGAAGTTGAAGAAGGAGAAGTTGAACAACAAACAGAAGTTGAAGAAGGAGAAGTTGAACAACAAACAGAAGTTGAAGAAGGAGAAGTTGAACAACAAACAGAAGTTGAAGAAGGAGAAGTTGAACAACAAACAGAAGTTGAAGAAGGAGAAGTTGAACAACAAACAAAAGTTGATGAAGGAGAAGTTGAACAACAAACAGAAGTTGAAGAAGGAGAAGTTGAACAACAAACAGAAGTTGAAGAAGGAGAAGTTGAACAACAAACAGAAGTTGAAGAAGAAGTTGAACAACAAACAGAAGTTGAAGAAGAAGAAGTTGAACAACAAACAGAAGTTGAAGAAGAAGAAGTTGAACAACAAACAGAAGTTGAAGAAGGAGAAGTTGAACAACAAACAGAAGTTGATGAAGGAGAAGTTGAACAACAAACAGAAGTTGAAGAAGGACAAGTTGAACAACAAACAGAAGTTGATGAAGGAGAAGTTGAACAACAAACAGAAGTTGAAGAAGGAGAAGTTGAACAACAATCAGAAGTTGAAGAAGGAGAAGTTGAACAACAAACAGAAGTTGAAGAAGAAGTTGAACAACAAACAGAAGTTGAAGAAGAAGAAGTTGAACAACAAACAGAAGTTGAAGAAGAAGAAGTTGAACAACAAACAGAAGTTGAAGAAGGAGAAGTTGAACAACAAACAGAAGTTGAAGAAGGAGAAGTTGAACAACAAACAGAAGTTGAAGAAGGAGAAGTTGAACAACAAACAGAAGCTGAAGAAAGAGAAGTTGAACAACAAACAGAAGCTGAAGAAGGAGAAGTTGAACAACAAACAGAAGTTGAAGAAGTTGAACAACAAACAGAAGTTGAAGAAGGAGAAGTTGAACAACAAACAGAAGTTGAAGAAGGAGAAGTTGAACAACAAACAGAAGTTGAAGAAGAAGTTGAACAACAAACAGAAGTTGAAGAAGGAGAAGTTGAACAACAAACAGAAGTTGAAGAAGGAGAAGTTGAACAACAAACAGAAGTTGAAGAAGGAGAAGTTGAACAACAAACAGAAGTTGAAGAAGGAGAAGTTGAACAACAAACAGAAGTTGAAGAAGGAGAATTTGAACAACAAACAGAAGTTGAAGAAGAAATTGAAATTAAAGAATAAATAGAAGATGAAGAAGAAATTGAAGAAGAAAGGGAAGTTGAAAAAGAATAAAAAGAAGATAAGAAGAAATAGAAATTGAAGAAAAAAATGAAGTAGAATAATTCCCGCGGTTTCAATCTTCCAATGCACAGATGCGATGAAACAATCTTGACAAACATAAACAACAACGATCTCTACAAACATGACAACAAACACGTTCTACAAACGTAAAAACAAACAGACAAAAACATATATAGAAGGAAACAACACAAAACATTTCCTGTTAAGAAAAACACCATTTGAAAAATATATAGCTAAACCGGAAGAAATGGGGCGTCCCTAGGGGCTGTCGGTATTTGAGTACCGGAAATGTGACCATATTTTGTTTGTTGATGAATTGTCTGGTGGATGAGTCAAATCATCGGCCGGTAGATGTCTGGGTTTGTGCCTGTGGCTTGAGATCAGAAACTGAATAATGGATAAAAGGCTAGCGTGAAGAATTGTTGGTGTGAGGTGTTGAGATGTTATTTTAGAGACAGATGAAGGAAACAAGATGGAGATGACAGTTTGAGTTGTGTTTCAATTTAAAAAAAATTAATAAAGTACCCCTGTCACGCCAAGTGGCGTATAGGGAATATGGTGTTAGTGACCATAATTTTTACAAACCTTCGGCACATGACTTTTGGGGTAATATGGTCGGTATTACGCCCGTGCCGCTTTACTTTCCCAGAAAAGATGTTGTACCCATTTAAGGCTGGGTGAACCGGTAGCCGTCGGTTGGGATCGAACCATACCTCTTGTCCTTTTTAGTCCAGTTCACAGGCCACTGAGCTATCGCGGCTCCCAGTGTTTCAATTACGGTTAAAAATTTATCCCAGTTATACTCACAACTTCACCATATGTGAAAATGACTGGGAACATCTGGCAAGTGATCGCACATCATGGATCGAACCCTACCTAAGTGATCGCACATCATGGATCGAACCCTACCTAAGTGATCGCACATCATGGATCGAACCCTACCTAAGTGATCGCACATCATGGATCGAACCCTACCTAAGTGATCGCACATCATGGATCGAACCCTACCTAAGTGATCGCACATCATGGATCGAACCCTACCTAAGTGATCGCACAACATGGATCGAACCCTACCTCTTGTCCTTTTTAGTCCAGTTCACAGACTGCTGAGCTAAAAATGTATCCCAGTTATACTCACAACTTCACCATATGTGAAAATGACTGGGAACATCTGGCAAGTGATCGCACTTCATGTATAAGGAACGGTATAACATCATTTGAGACTGTGCTAAGGCAAAACTTAGTAGAGAAAAGACTCATGAAAAAGGATGGAAAAAACCTGTGGATCAGCGGGCCTGACTTGTTCATTCTGTGGCCGTGTGTGTTTGTCAAACATTGGTAGAATTAGCCACGAGGGAAGATGTTCGACCAAAAAAAAAATGTAAAAAAAATACACAATAACCTCCACTAGACCGTCTGACAAGACGAAAAGGGTCATATAATATACTAACACACACAAAGTTAAATCAGAACAGTCCTATAATATGGCTCTGAAACACGGAAAACAACAAAAAAAAACCTAAAAAAAATACACAATAGCCTCCACTAGACCATCTGACAAGACAAAAGGGTCATATAATATACTGACACACACAAAGTTAATTAAATCAGAACAGTCCTATAATATGGCTCTGAAACACAGAAAACAACCAAATGAGAATCACGAAGTTACAGGCCTACGATAACGGATAGATAGCGCAAAGTAAAAGGATGAATGTGACAAGAAAAAATTCACTAACGTAGAATTATTGGAAATGTACCAGTCAAACATCAGTGGATAAAGAGATACAGCGAAGACGATGGTGCTGGATAGGACACACACTACGGAAGCCAACTGAGAGTATTACACAACAGGCCCTTTTTTGGAATAACCAGGGGAAAAGACAAAGAGGAAGACCAAGGAATTCTTGGAGAAGATAGATATAAGCAGAGATGAAGATGATGGGGAAGACATGGAATGATCTTAAAAGAATAGCAAAAAACAGAATGACTTGGAAAGTGTTTGTTGAAGACCTATGCTCCACAGGGAGCTGAAAGTGTTTGTTGAAGACCTATACTCCACAAGGAGCTGAAAGTGTTTGTTGAAAACCTATACTCCACAGGGAGCTGAAAGTGTATGTTGAAGACCTATGCTCCACAGGGAGCTGAAAGTGTTTGTTGATGACCTATACTCCAAAGGGAGCTGAAAGTGTTTGTTGAAGACCTATACTCCACAAGGAGCTGAAAGTGTTTGTTGAAAACCTATACTCCACAGGGAGCTGAAAGTGTTTGTTGAAGACCTATGCTCCACAGGGAGCTGAAAGTGTTTGTTGAAGACCTATACTCCAAAGGGAGCTTAAAGTGTTTGTTGAAGACCTATGCTCCACAGGGAGCTGAAAGTGTTTGTTGAAGACCTATACTCCAAAGGGAGCTTAAAGTATTTGTTGATGACCTATACTCCACAGGGAGCTGAAAGTGTTTGTTGAAGACCTATACTCCACAGGGAGTTGAAAGTGTTTGTTAAAGACCTATACTCCACAGGGAGCTGAAAGTGTTTGTTGAAGACCTATGCTCCACAGCGAGCTGAAAGTGTTTGTTGAAGACCTATACTCCACAGAGAGCTGACAGTGTTTGTTGAAGACCTATGCTCCACAGGGAGCTGAAAGTGTATGTTGAAGACCTATGCTCCACAGGGAGCTGAAAATGTATGTTGAAGACCTATGCTCCACAGGGAGCTGAAAGTGTATGTTGAAGACCTATGCTCCACAGGGAGCTGAATGGAAGAAGATGATGATGATTTCTTTCTATTGACGTGTTAATAAGAGTGGGATAGAAGAGACTATAGAGAAGAGACAGTTAGAGTATAATAGATGTTGATAATAGAAGTGGAAGTGATAGTGAAAGATAGATGTGGGGGGATTACCACTAGAAGCAGAATTGGGGAAGAGAGATATAGTAGGATAGAGAGAAAGAAGCAAGAAGGGATATATAGTAGGATAGAGAGAAAGAAGCAAGAAGGGATATATAGTAGGATAGAGAGAAAGAAACAAGAAGGGAGATATAGTAGGATAGAGAGAAAGAAGCAAGAAGGGAGGTATAGTAGGATAGAGAGAAAGAAGCAAGAAGGGAGATATAGTAGGATAGAGAGAAAGAAGGAAAGAAGAGAGATATAGTAGGATAGAGAGAAAGAAGCAAGAAGAGAGATGTAGTAAGATAGAGAGAAAGAAGCAAGAAGAGAGGTCGCAAGAGAACAGAACAAATAGACCGACAGAGAACGAGGCGGGAGCGAGAGTAATATTAAGCCTACAATTGGAGTGCAGAAAAACGAGTGAAGTCAAACAAACGACAAACGACTCTTCAAAAATAGAACGTGATCACACAGAACGTACATCCACGTGTTCATTCCCCTTCTATCTTTCTCTCCCCCCTCTTTCAATTCCACCGTGACACAGAATCTCAAAATGAAGGGGAATCATGCAACCGACCCATGTAATGTCCACCCATTAACATTTTTCTAAAATAGTCCACCTTGATCCCCGTGCATCCTCTTTAATGTGGAACTTCTATTCCCATTTCGGGGTAACGTGTCCGCACGCATTAAAAATCTCGGACCACCCGCCCTCCGATTCTGCGCAGCCCAGAAATAATTAAAGCCTGACTTTTCTTCCGCCTAAGCCACTAATCAGAGACCCCATGGATCCCCGCGCGTGCACAACATCAAAGTCACAAGTTGAGATGGGTTCCCAGCCCAGCCTACAATAACGAACCTCAATTGGCCAGTGCACGCGCTCGCCGTCGCTGGTTTTGCTGTTGATTGTAAAATGCGCGTGCAGTTATGCAATCGGAACAAATCTCGCAATTTAGCACCAATCAGAGAACGCCACGTCATCGATCTGTAGTTGTGTCTTAAGAGAATGGAGTTGAAAGTCACGGATGTTTGTAGGTACAGATGTTGATAGGTACAGATGTTGTTAGGTAAGATGTTGATAGGTACAGATATTGATAGGTACAGATGTTGATAGGTACAGATGTTGATAGCCATAGATGTTGATAGGTACAGATGTTGATAGCCATAGATGTTGGTAGGTACAGATGTTGATAGGTACAGATGTTGATAGGTACAGATGTTGATAGGTACAGATGTTGATAGCCATAGATGTTGGTAGGTACAGATGTTGATAGCCATAGATGTTGGTAGGTGCAGATGTTGATAGCCATAGATGTTGGTAGGTACAGATGTTGATAGGTACAGATGTTGATAGGTACAGATGTTGTTAGGTACAGATGTTGATAGGTACAGATGTTGATAGGTACAGATGTTAATAGATTCAAATGTTGATAGGTTCAGATGTTGATAGGCGCAATGTTGATAGGTACAGATGTTAATAGCCATAGATGTTGGTAGCCATAGATGTTGATAGGTACAGATGTTGTTAGGTACAGATGTTAATAGCCATAGATGTTGGTAGGTACAGATGTTGATAGCCATAGATGTTGGTAGGTACAGATGTTGATAGGTACAGATGTTGATAGGTACAGATGTTAATAGATTCAGATGTTGATAGGTTCAGATGTTGATAGGCGCAGATGTTGATAGGTACAAATGTTAATAGCCATAGATGTTGGTAGGTACAGATGTTGATAGGTACAGATATTAATAGATTCAGATGTTGACAGGTACAGATGTTGATAGGTACAGATGTTAATAGCCATAGATGTTGGTAGGTACGGATGTTGATAGGTACAGATGTTGATAGGTACAGATATTAATAGATTCAGATGTTGACAGGTACAGATGTTGATAGGTACAGATGTTAATAGCCATAGATGTTGGTAGGTACGGATGTTGATAGGTACAGATGTTGATAGGTTCAGATGTTGATAGCCATAGATGTTGATAGGTTCAGATGTTGATAGTTCAGATGTTGATAGATTCAGATGTTGATAGTTCAGAATGTGTCCGAATTATATTGATTGTATCTTTCTGATGTTTTTATGGGCTTTCTTTGTGTATTGGTCTGTTTGAAAATTTCCTCGTTGGTCGTTTTTAGCTGTCCAGGGAACTTTCCTGTTTTTTAATATGTTTTTAAAAATAACCTCTACAGAGATGAAATGTGTTAGACGAATGACAGGAAACAGTCTGAGAGATAAGATCAGAAATGAAGAACTGAGAAAAAAAACTAGGAATAGCCCATACCATAGAATATATAAGGAAACAACAGATAAAATGGTTTGGCCACGTGACAAGGCAGAAAGATTAAAACACAACACAACGAGCCTTCAACAAACGTTGTGAGAACACCAGACCCAAGGGTCGACCATGAAGAAGATGGATCGATGGAATATTAGAAGCACTAGGAAACATAGCAGCAGCAGAGGCGAACAGAAGAGCAAATGACCGCAAATTATATCTCCCCTCGACGCTGGAAGGCAGATGAGGAATGAACAAGAAGGAGAAGGGAACTTTCCACATTCTTCTGATAAATCCCATCTCTGTGGCCTCTAATTCTGAGAAATCCCATCTCTGTGGCCTCTAATTCTGAGAAATCCCATCTCTGTGGCCTCTAATTCTGAGAAATCCCATCTCTGTGGCCTCTAATTTTGAGAAATCCCATCTCTGTGGCCTCTAATTCTGAGAAATCCCATCTCTGTGGCCTCTAATTCTGAGAAATCCCATCTCTGTGGCCTCTAATCGTCTTTTCATTTGCCTGTCTATTCTCCATGATTCGCTTCCCTAGGTCAGAATTGGCTTTATGTAACACACGATACACGCTCTTCCTCACTTGCATTAACATAGATTTGTTACACAAGAAGTTTTACATTTTATGAAATGCTGCTTTCGCCTGTCCAATTATGATAGACAGCATCTTCATTAAGTACCAAGCCTGCTGGCGTGGGTGATCATGTCTCTCCACAACTTTCGATCTCGACAGTTATTTATCATTTCTGTTGTTGACCTTCTGCCAAGCCATTCTATAAAGCTGTCTAGTATCTTTTCTCTTTGCTTCCCTCTATCTCTTCGTCCCTCAATGTTCCCAGTTGTTACAATATATTCCAGTTGTTCTCTTCTCATTACATGGCCAGCAAATGATGATTGTTTCTTCCTAATATTGGAAATTACCTCTCGTTTTGCATTGGCCTCTTTCAGAACGTTTTCATTACTCTTCTTAGGTGTCCATGGTATTCTCAACATTCTTCTGTAAAACCACATTTCTACAGGCTCCAGTGATTTTCTTGTCTGTTTTCTTATTGTCCATGATTCACATCCATCGGTTAAGACTGGTTGTACATAACATTTAAGAACTCTTTTTCGTGTTTCTTTTGTCAAAAATAGAATTGATATTTTGTCTATTTGATAGACATATAAGTTGATAACATAATTACATAGTCAATGACAGGAAGTTGATATGTAATCTGTAGGTTGATCTTACATAGTCAATGACAGGAAGTTGATATGTAATCTGTAGGTTGATCTTACATAGTCAATGAGAGGAAGTTGATATGTAATCTGTAGGTTGATCTTGATGTAGATCTCAATTCACATATTTCAGCCAGTCATTTATATTTTTAATGCAGCCTTCAGACTAAGAGGGAAATCCCGGAGTCACCTAAAGTTTGTAACATCTTCAGCTACGATGATATTATACCAACAACACCCCGGAAACGTAAAGTTGAAAACTTCACAGATTGTGTGATTCCTTTCAGTCCGCGGGCCCTAGTAGACTATATAAGGCTATGATTATTTGTCTCATTGTTTTAGAGTCTTGGACTAGCATTGGTAGCACAACGTTGAGATGAAGATTGTATTGTAGAGTCTAGGACTGGCATTGGTAGCATAACGTTGGGATGAAGATTGTATTGTAGAGTCCAGGACTGGCATTGGTAGCATAACGTTGGGATGAAGATTGTATTGTAGAGTCTAGGAATTGCATTGGTAGCACAACGTTGAGATGAAGATTGTATTGTAGAGTCTAGAACTGGCATTGGTAGCATAACGTTGAGATGAAGATTGTATTGTAGAGTCTAGGACTGGCATTGGTAGCATAACGTTGAGATGAAGATTGTATTGTAGAGTCTAGGACTGGCATTGGTAGCATAACGTTGAGATGAAGATTGTATTGTAGAGTCTAGACATGGCATTGGTAGCACAACGTTGAGATGAAGATTGTATTGTAGAGTCTAGGACTGGCATTGGTAGCATAACGTTGAGATGAAGATTGTATTGTAGAGTCCAGGACTGGCATTGGTAGCATAACGTTGAGATGAAGATTGTATTGTAGAGTCTAGGACTGGCATTGGTAGCACAACGTTGAGATGAAGATTGTATTGTAGAGTCTAGGACTGGCATTGGTAGCATAACGTTGAGATGAAGATTGTATTGTAGAGTCCAGGACTGGCATTGGTAGCATAACGTTGGGATGAAGATTGTATTGTAGAGTCTAGGACTGGCATTGGTAGCACAAAGTTGAGATGAGTGCCCGTTTTGCCTCTAAAGTTATTTATTAAGGTCGCCTATTTTACTTGTTCATCTGTTACACTATTGTCAAAGTGAAATATTCCTTGTCTGCTATTTGTCTTGTCTCCTACTTTACTTTTTTCCCTGTCTCCTACTTTATTTTTCCCTGTCTTCTGTTTTACTTTTTCCCTGTATCCCATTTCAAATTTTTCCCTGTCTCCTATTTTACTTTTTCCCTGTCTCTTATTTTACTTTTCCCCTTTCTCCTATTTTAATTTGTCCCTTTCTCCTATTTTACATTTTCCCTTTTTCTATTTTGCTTTTTTTCACTTTCTCCTATTCTACATTTCACATTTCTCGTATATAACTTTTTCCCTTTCTCCTACTTTACTTTTCCCCTTTTTCCTATTTTAATTTGTTCCTTTCTCCTACTTTACATTTCACCTTTCTTCTATTTTACTTTTTTCACTTTCTCCTATTTTACTTTTCTCCTTTCTCTTATTTTACTTTTTTACTTTCTCCTATTTTACATTCCAACTTTCTCCTAGTTTACTTTCAACCTTTCTCATATTTTACTTTTTCCCTTTCTCCTATTTTCTTTTCCCCTTTTCCTATTTTACTTTTCCCTTTCTCATATTTAATTTTTCTCTTTCTCCTATTTACTTTTTCAGTTTCTCCTTTTTTACTTTACCCCTTTCTCCTATTTTACTTTTCCCTTTCTCCTATTTTAATTTTTTCCCTTTCTTCATTTTTTACTTTTCCATTTTCTCCTATTTTACGTTTTCCCTTACTCCTATTTTACTTTTTCCCTTTCTCCAATTTTAACTGTCCCCTTTCTCCTATTTTATTGTTTCCCTTTCTCCTATTTTATTGTTTCCCTTTCTCCTATTTTACTTTTTCATCTGTTGCTCTAATCAAGTCTATTGCTTTCTTGGGTAACAGCCAAATAATTACGGAGCTGCGGCTAAGCTGGTAGTAGGAGCCAGTAGTGGGATGTAACATACACTCCTACAAGGTATGGTGACAGTTTTACCAAAAAAAAGGAAACCAACAAAATACTGACGTTTCGGCTTAAATACTGCCTTCTTCAAAAAAACGAGAACATGGAAAAAGCAACGAAATAATGTCCCCATCATAGTAGATACAGAACACGCTACAAGACATAAGGCCAAGCGGCACCAGAAGTGAACACAGCTGGACTGTCCTTCATAATACGATATCATCATTCATCGCAATTAACCGAAATATGGAAAAACACGATCCGGATGAAACACACAGCTCACGGTGTGCACAGAGCATTAAACTCAGTAGCTCCGGCAGCAAGCCAGACTTGGAATATGAGGAAACTACAACAAGGAACACTTTTCAGACGAATCCTTCAATGGTTCCTACCGCCTATCCACCACATTGACCGGAAGTCTACGTGTCATCATTACCAGAAAGTCCCATGGGGCTACCTTTATCTCGTAACTAACTCCCCAAACCGAGCATCTAATCCCTGGATTTGCTGACCAATCGTTCTGACCAGGGAACAAGCTTATGTGTCTTCAATACTATCCCGTTAGACTTAACAGAGCTTCATGACAACCCCTTGACGTCCATACCCGACCAGTGACCGGATCAAAGGTTTATAAATGGGTTTCTAAGAACTAGATACGACAGTAGCTTAATGGGCCTTAATCTTCTTCTTCTTTCCTTCCTCATCTGCCTTTCAGCGTCGAGGGGAGATATAATTTGCGGTCTTTTGCTCTTCTGTTCGCCTCTGCTGCTGTTATGTTTCCTAGTGCTTCTAATATTCCGTCGATTCATATTTTTCGTGGTTGATCCTTGGGTGTGGTATTCTCGTAACGTTTATTGATGGCTCGATGTGTTGTGCTGTGATCTTTCACCTTCCCACGTGACCAAATTTGTTACGTTATAATTTTTTTTTACGTGGCCATTTTATCTGTTGTTTCTTTATATATTGTATGGCAGGGGCTATTGCTAGCCTTGATGATGCCACATATTGCGTGATGAATATGTTATCTCATTGGTGAGAGAGTAACGGTTTATATATTGTATGGCAGGGGCTATTGCTAGCCTTGATGATGCCACATATTGCGTGATGAATAGGTTATCTCATTGGTGAGGGAGTAACGGTTCAATCTTGCGTCGGACCAAATAATGTTCTAGTTTTTTTTTCTCTTGTTGTTTATTTGTCATTTTTTTCTCTTGTTTGTCATTTTTTTCTCTTGTTTATTTGTCTTTTTTTTCTGTTGTTGTTTATTTGTCATTTTTTCTGTTGTTTATTTGTCATTTTTTCTGTTGTTTTTTTGTAAATTTTTCTGTTGTTTTTTTTGTAAATTTTTCTGTTGTTGTTTATTTGTCATTTTTTTCTGTTGTTTATTTGTCATTTTTTTCTGTTGTTGTTTATTTGTCTTTTTTTCTGTTGTTGTTTATTTGTCATTTTTTTCTGTTGTTGTTTATTTGTCATTTTTTTCTGTTGTTGTTTATTTGTCTTTTTTTCTGTTGTTTATTTGTCATTTTTTTCTGTTATTGTTTATTTGTCATTTTTTCTGTGTTTCTCTATTTGTCATTTTTTTCTGTTGTTGTTTATTTGTCATTTTTTTCTGTTGTTTATTTGTCATTTTTTTCTGTTGTTGTTTATTTGTAATTTTTTTCTGTTGTTTATTTGTAATTTTTTTCTGTTGTTGTTTATTTGTCATTTTTTTCTGTTGTTGTTTATTTGTCATTTTTTCTGTTCTTGTTTATTTGTCATTTTTTTCTGTTCTTGTTTATTTGTCATTTTTTTCTGTTGTTGTTTATTTGTCATTTTTTTCTGTTGTTGTTTATTTGTCATTTTTTCTGTTCTTGTTTATTTGTCATTTTTTTCTGTTCTTGTTTATTTGTCATTTTTTTCTGTTCTTGTTTATTTGTCATTTTTTTCTGTTCTTGTTTATTTGTCATTTTTTTCTGTTCTTGTTTATTTGTCATTTTTTTCTGAGTGCTGTAAAACAACCCTCTTTATCCCATGATTCCCTGAATTATCGCCTCGGAAGTTTCGTCCTAGAATAATATTCATTTATTATTATTTGTTTCCGGTATCTCATTGGTAATCACTGGAAGATGTAGAAATGTGGTTTTACAGAAGAATGTTGAGAATACCATGGACAGCTAAGAAGAGTAATGAAAACGTTCTGAAAGAGGCCAAAGCAAAAAGAGAGCTAATTTCCAATATTAGGAAGAAACAATCATCATTTTTTGGCCATGTGATGATAAGGGAACAGCTGGAATATATTGTAACAACTGGGAAAATTGAGGGACGAAGAGATAGAGGGAAGCAAAGGGAAACGATGCCAGACGGCTTAAGAGAATGGCTTGGCAAAAGGTCAACAACAGAAATGAGAGATTGAAAGTTGTGAGGAGACATGATCACCTACGCCAGCAGGCCCGATACTTGACGATGATGATCTCATTGGTAGATGGATGGATTGATATTGGATTGTGGGAGAGATATGTCCTGATAGATTGTGTGAGAGATATGTCCTGATAGATTGTGGGAGAGATATGTCCTGGTAGATTGTGGGAGAGATGTCCTGATAGATTGTGGGAGAGATATGTCCTGGTAGATTGTGGGAGAGATATGTCCTGATAGATTGTGGGAGAGATATGTCCAGATAGATTGTGGGAGAGATATGTCCTGGTAGATTGTGGGAGAGATGTCCTGATAGATTGTGGGAGAGATATGTCCAGATAGATTGTGGGAGAGATATGTCCTGATAGATTGTGGGAGAGATATGTCCTGATAGATTGTGGGAGAGATATGTCCTGGTAGATTGTGGGAGAGATATGTCCTGATAGTTTGTGGTAGAGATATGTCCTGATAGATTGTGGGAGAGATATGTCATGATAGATTGTGGGAGAGATATGTCCTGATAGATTGTGGGAGAGATATGTCCTGATAGATTGTGGGGGAGATATGTCCTGATAGATTGTGGGAGAGATATGTCCTGATAGATTGTGGGAGAGATATGTCCTGATAGATTGTGGGAGAGATATGTCCTGATAGATTGTGGGAGAGATATGTCCTGGTAGATTGTGGGAGAGATATGTCCTGATAGTTTGTGGTAGAGATATGTCCTGATAGATTGTGGGAGAGATATGTCATGATAGATTGTGGGAGAGATATGTCCTGATAGATTGTGGGGGAGATATGTCCTGATAGATTGTGGGAGAGATATGTCCTGATAGATTGTGGGAGAGATATGTCCTGATAGATTGTGGGAGAGATATATCCTGATAGATTGTGGGAGAGATATGTCCTGATAGATTGTGGGGGAGATATGTCCTGATAGATTGTGGGAGAGATATGTCCTGATAGATTGTGGGAGAGATATGTCCTGGTAGATTGTGGGAGAGATGTCCTGATAGATTGTGGGGGAGATATGTCCTGATAGATTGTAGGAGAGATATGTCCTGATAGATTGTGTGAGAGATATGTCCTGGTAGATTGTGGGAGAGATATATCCTGATAGATTGTGGGAGTGATATGTCCTGATAGATTGTGGGAGAGATATGTCCTGATAGATTGTGGGAGAGATATGTCCTGATAGATTGTAGGAGAGATATGTCCTGATAGATTGTGGGGCAGATATGTCCTGATAGATTGTGGGAGAGATATGTCCTGATAGATTGTGTGAGAGATATGTCCTGGTAGATTGTGGGAGAGATATGTCCTGATAGATTGTGGGAGAGATAAGTCCTGATAGATTGTGGGAGAGATATGTCCTGATAGATTGTGGGGGAGATATGTCTTGATAGATTGTGGGAGAGATATGTCCTGATAGATTGTGGGAGAGATATGTCCTGGTAGATTGTGGGAGAGATATGTCCTGATAGATTGTGGGAGAGATATGTCCTGATATATTGTGGGAGAGATATGTCCTGATAGATTGTGGGAGAGATATGTCCTGGTAGATTGTGGGAGAGATATGTCCTGATAGATTGTGGGAGAGATATGACCTGATAGATTGTGTGAGAGATATGTCTTGATAGATTGTGGGAGATATATGTCCTGATAGATTGTGGGAGAGATATGTCCTGATAGATTGTGGGAGAGATATGTCCTGATAGATTGTGGAGAGATATGTCCTGATAGATTGTGGGAGAGATAGGTCCTGATAGATTGTGGGAGAGATATGTCCTGATAGATTGTGGGAGAGATATGTCCTGGTAGATTGTGGGAGAGATATGTCCTGATAGATTGTGGGAGAGATATGACCTGATAGATTGTGGGAGAGATACGTCCTGGTAGATTGTGGGAGTGATATGTCCTGATAGATTGTGGGAGAGATATGTCCTGATAGATTGTGTGAGAGATATGTCCTGGTAGATTGTGGGAGAGATATGTCCTGATAGATTGTGTCTTGCTTGATTGTCGTTGACACAATGACTAAGTGGAAAACCCTATTCTAATATCAGACCTTAAAGGGAGTGCACGTAGATGTATTGTGGTTATTGAGTTATTTGTGGGTTATCATTATCGGGTTATTGGGTTATCTATGGGTTATAATTAGTGAGTTATTTGTATGTTATCGTTATTGAGTTATTTGTGGGTTATTATTATTGAGTTATTGAGTTATTTGTGGGTTATCATCATTAGATTATTGAGTTATCTGTGGGTTATCATTATTGGATTATTGGGTTATCTTTTGGTTATAATTAGTGAGTTATTTGTGGATTATCATCATCGAGTTATTGGGTTATCTGTGGGTTCTCATTATTGTGTTATTTGTGGGTTATCATCATTGAGTTATTGAGTTTGTTGTAAGTTATCATCAATGAGTTATTTATGGGTTATTATCATTGGGTTATTGAGTTTTTCGTAAGTTATAATCATTGAATTATTTGTGGGTTATCGTCATTGAGTTATTTGTGGGTCATCATCATTGAGTTATTGGGTTATTTACAGATCATTATCATTGAGTCATTTGTGGGTTATCATCATTGAGTTATTGAGTTTTTCGTATGTTATCATCATTGAGTTATTTGTGGGTTATCATCATTGAGTTATTTGCGGGTCATCATCATTGAGTTATTTGCGGGTCATCATCATTGAGTTATTAAGTTATTTGCAGATCATCATCATTGAGTTATTTGTGGGTTATCATAATTGAGTTATTGAGTTTTTCGTATGTTATCATCATTGAGTTATTTGTGGGCTATAATCATAGAGGTTTTGAGTTATTTCTGGGTTATCAATAATGGATTATTGAGTTATCTGTGGGTTATAATTAGTGAGCTTTTTGTGGGTTATCATCATGGAGTTATTGAGTTATTTGTGGGTTATCGTCATTGAGTTATTTGTGAGTTATCGTCATTGAGTTAGTGAGTTATTTGTGGGTTATCGTTATTAAGTTTTTGCGGGTTATCATCATTGAGTTTTTGAGTTATTTGCAGGTCATCATCATTGCACTTCGAACATGTCCATAGGTGCTCAGATCCCCTCCTCAGCAAGTCCCGTCCAGCGACTGACGACTCCAGTTCTGTGTTGGTTGATAAGTCTTCTTACAAGCCCACTGAGTTTCATAACATAATGTGCTGACATAAGTGGACAAGGCTACAACATAATGTGCTGACATAAGTGGACAAGGCTACAACATAATGTGCTGACATAAGTGGACAAGGCTACAACATAATGTGCTGACATAAGTGGACAAGGCTACAACATAATGTGCTGACATAAGTGGACAAGGCTACAACATAATGTACTGACACAAATGAACAAGGCAACAACATAAAGTATTATCACAAAAGAGGAGAGGACAAAAAGAGAAAGCGGAAACAAGATAAAGGACAGCACAGAAACCGAATGCAGCGCGGACAAAGAAGATAACTGCTTCTTCTTCATTACTTCCCCATTTTCCTTCAGGCGTCGATGGGGGTAAAAATAACCAGACAAGATACTCTCTTTGTGTGTCTCTCTCTATTCCTTCTCAATGTATTTCTTTATGTATTTCTCCCAGTCTCTCTATTCCATTTCAATATATTTCTTAATATATTCCTCCCTGCTTCTCTATCCCTTTTCAATATATTTCTTTTTGTATTTCTCCCAGCCTCTCTATTCCATCTCAAAATATTTCTTAATATATATCCCCCTGCCTCTATCTCCTCTCAATGTATTTCTTTATGTATTTCTCCCAGCCGCTATCTCCTCTCAATGTATTTCTTAATGTATTTCTCCCAGCCGCTATCTCCTCTCAATGTATTTCTTTATGTAATTCTCCCAGCCGCTATCTCCTCTCAATGTATTTCTTTATGTATTTCTCCCAGCCGCTATCTCCTCTCAATGTATTTCTTTATGTATTTCTCACAGCCGCTATCTCCTCTCAATGTATTTCTTTATGTAATTCTCCCAGCCGCTATCTCCTCTCAATGTATTTCTTTATGTAATTCTCCCAGCCGCTATCTCCTCTCAATGTATTTCTTTATGTAATTCTCCCAGCCGCTATCTCCTCTCAATGTATTTCTTTATGTATTTCTCCCAGCCGCTATCTCCTCTCAATGTATTTCTTTATGTAATTCTCCCAGCCGCTATCTCCTCTCAATGTATTTCTTTATGTATTTCTCCCAGCCGCTATCTCCTCTCAATGTATTTCTTTATGTATTTCTCACAGCCGCTATCTCCTCTCAATGTATTTCTTTATGTAATTCTCCCAGCCGCTATCTCCTCTCAATGTATTTCTTTATGTAATTCTCCCAGCCGCTATCTCCTCTCAATGTATTTCTTTATGTAATTCTCCCAGCCGCTATCTCCTCTCAATGTATTTCTTTATGTATTTCTCCCAGCCGCTATCTCCTCTCAATGTATTTCTTTATGTAATTCTCCCAGCCGCTATCTCCTCTCAATGTATTTCTTTATGTATTTCTCCCAGCCGCTATCTCCTCTCAATGTATTTCTTTATGTAATTCTCCCAGCCGCTATCTCCTCTCAATGTATTTCTTTATGTAATTCTCCCAGCCGCTATCTCCTCTCAATGTATTTCTTTATGTAATTCTCCCAGCCGCTTTCTCCTCTCAATGTATTTCTTTATTCTTCCCAGCATCTTTATCTCCTCTTAATGTATTTCTTTATGTATTTCTCACAGCCTCTCTATTCCTTCTCAATGTATTTATTTGTGTATTCCTACCAGCCTCTCTATTCCTTCCCAATGTAATTTTTTTATGTAATCTTCGCAGCACCTCTATCTCCTCTCAATGTATTTCTTTATGTATTCCTCCCAGTTCTCTTTGGTTCTTTGGTTATGGAAGGCCCCGGTATCACTGCAAACGAATTAAAATCCATAATTGCTCAACCGCCCGTGCCAGTGGAATCATCAGAATTACTAACTCATCTCCCAAACAAAGAAAAGTAGCTGTAGTCTCCATCATAGCAGTCTCAGCACACACCAAAAGACAAAGGCGAAACCGCACAGAAAGTGAATACAGCCAACTGTTCCCTGCCATACGATATCATCATTCATCGTAAACAATTGGAATATCGAAACATGATCAAAGCGGATGAAACACACAGCACACGGTGTGCACAGAGCACTTAACTCAGTAGCTCCTGTAACAAGCCGGACTTGGAATATGAGGAAACTGCAACAAGGAACACTTTCATACATAGCCTTCAATGGTCCCTGCCGCCTATCCACCATATTGACCGGAAGTCCTCGTCCTCCGGAAAATGATGTCATATTTTTAGTACATCATTTTGACTTTAACGCAGAAAATTGCAATAGAGAGCCGAAATTAATCAGATCCCCAAATGCAACTTCTGCAGCGATCGAGAGAACGTGAACTATTTCCACCATCTTGGAAACGGAAGTCCCAATTCTCTACTTCCTCTGAATGTATTTCTGTCTTCCTACCAGTTCTCTACTTCCTCTGAATGTATTTCTGTCTTCCTACCAGTTCTCTACTTCCTCTGAATGTATTTCTGTCTTCCTACCAGTTCTCTACTTCCTCTGAATGTATTTCTGTCTTCCTACCAGTTCTCTACTTCCTCTGAATGTATTTCTGTCTTCCTACCAGTTCTCTACTTCCTCTGAATGTATTTCTGTCTTCCTACCAGTTCTCTACTTCCTCTGAATGTATTTCTGTCTTCCTACCAGTTCTCTACTTCCTCTGAATGTATTTCTGTCTTCCTACCAGTTCTCTACTTCCTCTGAATGTATTTCTGTCTTCCTACCAGTTCTCTACTTCCTCTGAATGTATTTCTGTCTTCCTACCAGTTCTCTACTTCCTCTGAATGTATTTCTGTCTTCCTACCAGTTCTCTACTTCCTCTGAATGTATTTCTGTCTTCCTACCAGTTCTCTACTTCCTCTGAATGTATTTCTGTCTTCCTACCAGTTCTCTACTTCCTCTGAATGTATTTCTGTCTTCCTACCAGTTCTCTACTTCCTCTGAATGTATTTATGTCTTCCTACCAGTTCTCTACTTCCTCTGAATGTATTTCTGTCTTCCTACCAGTTCTCTACTTCCTCTGAATGTATTTCTGTCTTCCTACCAGTTCTCTACTTCCTCTGAATGTATTTCTATATGTCTTGCTGTCAGTTCTCTAATACCTCTGAATGTATTTCTATATGTCTTGCTGTCAGTTCTCTACTACCTCTGAATGTATTTCTATATGTCTTGCTGTCAGTTCTCTAATACCTCTGAATGTATTTCTATATGTCTTGCTGTCAGTTCTCTAATACCTCTGAATGTATTTCTATATGTCTTGCTGCCAGTTCTCTAATACCTCTGAATGTATTTCTATATGTCTTGCTGTCAGTTCTCTAATACCTCTGAATGTATTTCTATATGTCTTACTGCCAGTTCTCTAATACCTCTGAATGTATTTCTATATGTCTTGCTGTCAGTTCTCTTCTACCTCTGAATGTATTTCTATATGTCTTGCTGTCAGTTCTCTAATACCTCTGAATGTATTTCTATATGTCTTGCTGTCAGTTCTCTTCTACCTCTTAATGTATTTCTATATGTCTTGCTGTCAGTTCTCTACTACCTCTGAATGTATTTCTATATGTCTTGCTGTCAGTTCTCTAATACCTCTGAATGCATTTCTATATGTCTTACTGCCAGTTCTCTAATACCTCTGAATGTATTTCTATATGTCTTGCTGTCAGTTCTCTAATACCTCTGAATGTATTTCTATATGTCTTACTGCCAGTTCTCTAATACCTCTGAATGTATTTCTATATGTCTTGCTGTCAGTTCTCTTCTACCTCTGAATGTATTTCTATATGTCTTGCTGTCAGTTCTCTTCTACCTCTGAATGTATTTCTATATGTCTTGCTGTCAGTTCTCTAATACCTCTGAATGTATTTCTATATGTCTTGCTGTCAGTTCTCTAATACCTCTGAATGTATTTCTATATGTCTTGCTGTCAGTTCTCTAATACCTCTGAATGTATTTCTATATGTCTTGCTGCCAGTTCTCTAATACCTCTGAATGTATTTCTATATGTCTTGCTGTCAGTTCTCTAATACCTCTGAATGTATTTCTATATGTCTTGCTGTCAGTTCTCTAATACCTCTGAATGTATTTCTATGTGTCTTGCTGCCAGTTCTCTAATACCTCTGAATGTATTTCTATATGTCTTGCTGTCAGTTCTCTAATACCTCTGAATGTATTTCTATATGTCTTGCTGTCAGTTCTCTACTACCTCTGAATGTATTTCTATATGTCTTGCTGTCAGTTCTCTAATACCTCTGAATGTATTTCTATATGTCTTGCTGTCAGTTCTCTAATACCTCTGAATGTATTTCTATATGTCTTGCTGCCAGTTCTCTAATACCTCTGAATGTATTTCTATATGTCTTGCTGTCAGTTCTCTAATACCTCTGAATGTATTTCTATATGTCTTACTGCCAGTTCTCTAATACCTCTGAATGTATTTCTATATGTCTTGCTGTCAGTTCTTTCTACCTCTGAATGTATTTCTATATGTCTTGCTGTCAGTTCTCTAATACCTCTGAATGTATTTCTATATGTCTTGCTGTCAGTTCTCTTCTACCTCTGAATGTATTTCTATATGTCTTGCTGTCAGTTCTCTACTACCTCTGAATGTATTTCTATATGTCTTGCTGTCAGTTCTCTAATACCTCTGAATGCATTTCTATATGTCTTACTGCCAGTTCTCTAATACCTCTGAATGTATTTCTATATGTCTTGCTGTCAGTTCTCTAATACCTCTGAATGTATTTCTATATGTCTTACTGCCAGTTCTCTAATACCTCTGAATGTATTTCTATATGTCTTGCTGTCAGTTCTCTTCTACCTCTGAATGTATTTCTATATGTCTTGCTGTCAGTTCTCTAATACCTCTGAATGTATTTCTATATGTCTTGCTGTCAGTTCTCTAATACCTCTGAATGTATTTCTATATGTCTTGCTGTCAGTTCTCTAATACCTCTGAATGTATTTCTATATGTCTTGCTGTCAGTTCTCTAATACCTCTGAATGTATTTCTATATGTCTTGCTGCCAGTTCTCTAATACCTCTGAATGTATTTCTATATGTCTTGCTGTCAGTTCTCTAATACCTCTGAATGTATTTCTATATGTCTTGCTGTCAGTTCTCTAATACCTCTGAATGTATTTCTATGTGTCTTGCTGCCAGTTCTCTAATACCTCTGAATGTATTTCTATATGTCTTGCTGTCAGTTCTCTAATACCTCTGAATGTATTTCTATATGTCTTGCTGTCAGTTCTCTACTACCTCTGAATGTATTTCTATATGTCTTGCTGTCAGTTCTCTAATACCTCTGAATGTATTTCTATATGCCTTGCTGTCAGTTCTCTAATACCTCTGAATGTATTTCTATGTGTCTTGCTGCCAGTTCTCTAATACCTCTGAATGTATTTATGTATGTAGTCCTCCCTCCCTTTCCAATCAGTCGCATTGTTTCTCCATAAGAATTCCCTCCTCCCTCCATCTCGAAACCCCTTCCCCGTGTTAGTCCCACTCTCACACACCCTCTTCAATCCCATCCTATATGTGTGTGTTTACAATACCACCCAAGCGGTGTCAAAACACTTGACTGTGGGAACACCCATCAATCTAATTACCTTTGCTGCCTCGCCCATGACAAACAAACGAAGACTGGTGCCACCCTATTTCCGGAAAACTAATACCCCCATTCCACGTCACAGCTCGCCCGGAAAAAATCGTCACCACGTACAGGATCGGTCTTTCCCTGCCGTTTATCCGGGCGATGGACTGGACAGACTGCGCGTGAAGAAATATTATCTTTCCACTGGTCCAGGGATTCTCAAATTGGATATGAATCGAAGTCCTCTATCATCGGAACAATGCATTCTTCATCGAAGGAACAAACATCATTATCGTTCAGCACACACATAAACAGGAGCCGCGATAGCTCGCTGGTTAGTGAACCGGACTACAAAGGACAAGGGGTAGGGTTCGATCACAACCGACGGCTTCCGGGTTCACCCAGCCTAAATGGGTACCAGATTTTTTATTGGAAAGTAAAGCGGCACGGGCGTAATACCGACCACATTACCCCAAAAATCATGTGCTGAAGGTCTGTAAAAATTATGGTCACTAACACCATATTCCCTATACGCAGCTTGGCGTGACGGGGGTACTTTATTTTACTTTTATACAAATAAACAGGACAGATCTGAAACATGTATGGCCTTTGTCGTCATGACAGACTGTTTGGTAGCAAAAATCATGATAAGTCAGTAGTTTGGTAAATCATTAGTGTCTCATACTGGGTGCTGCTTTACTGAACATCTCTCTGAAATTGCCAATCCTGGACAGACAGATCCATCCACAGAACGAGCAAGGTGTGCTTGCGGTACCTGGCCTTGTCTCTTTTCTCTTGCGTCTTTTGTCTTCTGAATTTGATATCAGCACTGTCTCGAAAGTTAAATAAATAAAACAAGTAGAAGAATTCAAGTATTTAGGCACAATGTTCACAGAAGATTGAAAACCAGACAGAGAAATTGACATGAGAATACAAAAAGCAAATGCTGTCACATACCAGCTTTCACCATTCTTAAGACATCCAAACATTTCTATGCCAGCTAAACAACAAATGATAAATAGCATTTTCATACCAACTTTGTGCTATGAAAGTCAAACATGGACCCTTTCTAAATCACATTTAAGAAAGATCAATACATGTGAGATGCGATGCTTGAGAAAAGTAACAAACAACACAAGAAGAGATAGAATACCAAATGAAACCATAAGAAAAATGGTAGGAACAAAACCCTGCCAAGAATATATAGAACAACAACAACTTAAATGGTTTGGCCACCTGGTCAGAATGAATCCTCACCAATCACTATCAAGGGCGTTCTTCTCGAGAATGCATGGAAAAAATACCAAGAGGAAGACCCAGAAGAAGATGGATAGATGCAGTGACAGAGACATGTAACAACAAAGGAAAATCACTAATTCAGACAGTTCGAGCAGCTCAAGAACGACAAATGATATAAACAACGACACCTTTTAGGTATCAGTGAAAAGTGAAAAGAAGAAGATGGATAGATGCAGTGACAGAGACATGTAACAACAAAGGAAAATCACTAATTCAGACAATTCGAGCAGCTCAAGAACGACAAATGATATAAACCACGACACCTTTTAGGTATCAGTGAAAAGTGAAAAGAAGAAGATGGATAGATGCAGTGACAGAGACATGTAGCAACAAAGGAAAATCACTAATTCAGACAATTCGAGCAGCTCAAGAACGACAAATGATATAAACCACGACACCTTTTAGGTATCAGTGAGAAAGAGAAAAGAAGAAGATGGATAGATGCAGTGACAGAGATATGTAACAACAAAGGAAAATCACTAATTCAGACAATTCGAGCAGCTCAAGAACGACAAATGATATAAACCACGACAACTTTTAGGTATCAGTGAAAAGTGAAAAGAAGAAGATGGATAGATGCAGTGACAGAGACATGTAGCAACAAAGGAAAATCACTAATTCAGACAATTCGAGCAGCTCAAGAACGACAAATGATATAAACCACGACAACTTTTAGGTATCAGTGAGAAAGAGAAAACAAGAAGACTGTCCCGAAAATTGTTCTGCTCACCATGTGCTCCGATCTGCAGCCATATTTTCCCAGTTTCTGTCACTGATAGAGAATTCCCTCAAGGAAGCCCTACAAACATCCTTATATCTCAGCACTGGTTTGTCCTTTAGTTTCTTTCACTGATAGAGAATTCCCTCAAGGAAGCCCTACAAACATCCTTATATCTCAGCACTGGTTTGTCCTTCAGTTCCTTTCACTGATAGAGAATTCCCTCAAGGAAGCCCTACAAACATCCTTATATCTCAGCACTGGTTTGTCCTTCAGTTCCTTTCACTGATAGAGAATTCCCTCAAGGAAGCCCTGCAAACATCCTTATATCTCAGCACTGGTCTGTCCTTCAGTTTCTTTCACTGATAGAGAATTCCCTCAAGGAAGCCCTACAAACATCCTTATATCTCAGCACTGGTTTGTCCTTCAGTTCCTTTCACTGATAGAGAATTCCCTCAAGGAAGCCCTACAAACATTCTTATATCTCAGCACTGGTTTGTCCTTTAGTTTCTTTCACTGATAGAGAATTCCCTCAAGGAAGCCCTACAAACATTCTTATATCTCAGCACTGGTTTGTCCTTTAGTTTCTTTCACTGATAGAGAATTCCCTCAAGGAAGCCCTACAAACATTCTTATATCTCAGCACTGGTCTCCTCTTTGGTCTCTTTCCGTCCTTAAGTTCGCCCTACAATATTTGTTTGGGAACACGATTGTTTGCCATTCTTCTTACATGACCTAGCCACCTTAGTCAACGACTCCTAAGTGTTGTCATGATGGATGGTCTCGTAAAGCGCGTCAAATACTTGGGCACAATAATATCAGATGGGAGATGCACCACAGAAATAACAAGTTAAATCAGCTCAAGCCAAAATGATCATCATCATCAAGTACCGGGCCTACTGGCGTAGGTGATCATGTCTCTCCACAACTTTTGATCTCGACAGTTATTTATCATTTCTGTTGTTGACCTTCTGCCAAGCCATTCTCTTAAGCTATCTGGTATTTTTTTCTCTTTGCTTCCCTCTATCTCTTCGTCCCTCAATTTTTCCAGTTGTTACAATATATTCCAGTTGTTCTCTTCTTATTCCATGGCCAACAAAATGATGATTGTTTCTTCCTAATATTGGAAATTATATATCTTTTTGCTTTGGCCTCTTTTAGAACATTTTCATTACTCTTCTTAGCTGTCCATGGTATTCTTAACATTCTTCTGTAAAACCACATTTCCACATGTTAAGACTGGCTCTAAATAACATTTAAGAACTCTTTTTCTTGTTTCTATTGTCAAAAATAGATTGCACAGTATCTTCCTCATTTTTTGGAAAGCTGCTTTTGCCTGGGCCATTCTGCATCTCTCCTCTTTTGTACATCTTCCGTCTGAGGTTCCCAGATATTTAAATTCATTTACCTGTTATACTATTATTCCACTTATCTTTATTGTGCAGATATTATTATATTGATGAGTCAGTTGTTTGGTAACAAAAATATTAGTCTCCTGTGCTGGATGCTGCTTTACTGAACAGCATCTCTCGTTGCTGAATCAGCCAATATTGGACAGACAGATCCGTCCGCATAATCAACAAGATGTAGATGTGGAAGGGCATGATCGCCTGCTCCAACTAGTATGGCACAGTATGATGATGGTGTTATATATATAATATATATTTATATAGAGAGAGACAGAGAGAGGGGAAGAGAGTTGGTGGGAGGAACATATAGGGAAAAGTAAACGCCAAATATGTAATGGAAAAGAAAAAGTATAAAGAGAAGGGAACTAGGAGAAAGGTAATGTAATAGAATTGAATATTTAGTAAAGTACAATAAAGGAGAATAGGCGAAAAAGGAAAGAATTGCGGACGAGAAGAGAAAGAAAAGTAGCGGATAAAAGAGAATAAAGGAAGAAGATTGTGATATAGTTGACAGAGAAAAGAGTTACAGAGAGAAAGATGGTGGTTGGAGAAAGTTAATATATCGTTTCCCATAACTCAGCAGTCTCGTAGTAACTTCCGCCCTCGACTTGTCCTCGAGACAATCATCAGATTCCCCATTACGAGGAAGCAGAGGCGGAAACGTCGGGACCGGACGTGGGTATTGTTGCCAAGAAATGGGAGAGGGGGGACAGGGGGCTGTGGGATTAATAATGAAAGTGTAATACGGCAATTTGTGGGAGATGAGGTGGCGGGAAAGTAGTACTAGATCTTAGAATATTTGTTCTATTGGTGTGGACACGTAGAACATTACGGAAATAGGTGTCTAATCTAGTAATCTGGGAATTGAAAATGTCATGTTGTGTTGTTTGAACAGACTTTTGTTTGTTTTAATTTTTTCTTGGTGTTTTCTTTAGTGTTTTTTTTTTAGTTTTAGTTGGGATTATTTGTTTTTAAGTCTTTTTTTTTTTCAACGTTCGGTTGGGTAAATGTGAATAGGTGGGAGAAGTGTGTGGTTCGAGAGAAGGTGGGATTAACGGAGACTTTTTGTTGGGAGATTAGAGACAGGACGGTTGAGATAGGAATAATGGGAGAAGAAATTGCTCTTATTCTTCCTTCTTTCCTCATTTGATTACACGAAACTAAAATAAGTTAAACTAGACTAGGCTAAACTAAACTTAACTAAACTAAGCTAAACTACACTAGGCTAAACTAAACTTTACAAAACTAAACTAAACTAGACTAGGCTAAACTAAACTTAACTAAACTAAGCTAAACTATCTATCTATCTATTGACCTTTCGAGCCGTAACCGGCCCATAGGGCGTAGACCAAGATACACCTTCTCCTATATGAATTTTTGTTCTAGCAGTTTTCTTTTAAAGATATTTTATCAAATCTCGCCATCTGTCTCTGTTCTGTGCAAGCAGTTCTATCTCATTGAGGGAGCCGATTCCTGCTGCTCTTGCCTCTCTCATCAATGTTCTTCTCAGTGTCTCCCTGGGTCTTCCTCTTTTTCTTTTACCTGTTGTTTCCCATATGAGGGCTTGCTTTGCTATTCGATTATTATCTCTTCTCATCACATGTCCAACGTATGACCATCGTCTTTTCTTTATTACTGAAGATATTAGTGGTTGCCTCCAATATAAGTCGTAGAGTGAAAATGTGGTCAAGACAGCTTCTCCCTTTTCTAAACCCAGCCTGTTCTTCACGCATTACTGTATCTATTGAATCCTTTATTCTATTTAGGATGATTTTACAGAATAATTTTGAGGCAACTGACAAAAGTGTCACGCCTCTCCAATTGTTACAATCTCTAAGATTGCCCTTTTTTGGGATCTTAACAATGATTCCTTTTTTCCATTTATGAGGCGTCTTCTCTGTTTTCCAAATGATGTTGAACATTTTTTGGAGATGTATTAAATTATGGCTATCAATTGCCTTGAGGACCTCAACGTAGACCTGATACAGAATGTGTAAATTAGCAGTAGATAGTAGTGATAGTTTTTTCGGCCCTAAAAAGCTAAACTACACAAGGCTAAACTAAACTAACTAAACTAAGCTAAACTAGACTAGGCTAAACTAATCTTAACTAAAATAAGCTAAACTAGACTAGGCTAAACTAACCTTAACTAAAATACGCTAAACTAGACTAGGCTAAACTAACCTTAACTAAAATAAGCTAAACTAGACTAGGCTAAACTAACCTTATTGAAAAATAAGCTAAACTAGACTAGGCTAAACTAAACTTAACTAAACTACACTAGGCTAAACTAAACTTAACTAAACTAAGCTAAACTAGACTAGGCTAAACTAACCTTAACTAAAATAAGCTAAACTAGACTAGGCTAAACTAAACTTAACTAAAATAAGCTAAACTAGAGGCTAAACTAAACTTAACTAAACTAAGCTAAACTAGACTAGGCTAAACTAACCTTAACTAAAATAAGCTAAACTAGACTAGGCTAAAATAACCTTAACTAAAACAAGCTAAACTAGACTAGGCTAAACTAACCTTAATTAAAAAAGCTAAACTAGACTAGGCTAAACTAACCTTAACTAAAATAAGCTAAACTAGACTAGGCTAAACTAAACTTAACTAGACTATACTATGCTGAACTAAACTTAACTGAACTAAGCTAAACTAGACTAGGCTAAACTAACCTTAACTAAACTAAGCTAAACTAGACTACACTAGGCTAAACTAACCTTAACTAAACTAAGCTAAACTACACTAGGCTAAACTAAACTTAACTAAATTACACTAGGCTAAACTAAACTTAACTAAACTAAGCTAAACTAGACTACACTAGGCTAAACTAAACTTAACTAAACTAAGCTAAACTAGACTAGGCTAAACTAACCTTAACTAAAATAAGCTAAACTAGACTAGGCTAAACTAAACTTAACTAAACTAAGCTAAACTACACTAGGCTAAACTAAATTTAACTAAACTAAGCTAAACTACACTAGGCTAAACTAAACTTAACTAAACTACACTAGGCTAAACTAAACTTAACTAAACTAAGCTAAACTAGACTACACTAGGCTAAACTAACCTGACTACACTAGGCTAAACTAACCTTAACTAAACTAAGCTAAACTACATAGGCTAAACTAAACTTAACTAAACTACACTAGGCTAAACTAAACTTAACTAAACTAAGCTAAACTAAACTACACTAGGCTAAACTAAACTTAACTAAACTACACTAGGCTAAACTAAACTTAACTAAACTTAGCTAAACTAGATTACACTAGGCTAAACTAAACTTAACTAAACTAAGCTAAACTACACTAGGCTAAACTAAACTTAACTAAACTACACTAGGCTAAACTAAGCTGAACCAAACTACACTAGGCTAAACTAAACTAAACTAAACTAAGCTAAACTAGACTAAACTTGGCTAAACTAAACTTAACTAAACTAAGCTAAACTACACTAGGCTAAACTAAACTTAACTAACCTAAGCTAAAGTAGACTACACTAGGCTAAACTAAACGTAACTAAACTAAGCTAAAGTAGACTACACTAGGCTAAACTAAACTTAACTAAACTAAGCTAAACTACACTAGGCTAACTTAAACTTAACTAAACTAAGCTAAAGTAGACTACACTAGGCTAAACTAAACTTAACTAAACTAAGCTAAACTACACTAGGCTAAACTAAACTTAACTAAACTAAGCTAAAGTAGACTACACTAGGCTAAACTAAACGTAACTAAACTAAGCTAAAGTAGACTACACTAGGCTAAACTAAACTTAACTAAACTAAGCTAAACTACACTAGGCTAAACTAAACGTAACAAAACTAAGCTAAAGTAGACTACACTAGGCTAAACTAACCTTAACTAAACTAAGCTAGACTACACTAGGCTGAACTAAACTCAACTAAACAAAGCTAGACTATACTATGCTGAACTAAATTTAACTAAACTAAGCTAGATTACACTAGGCTAACCTAAGTTTAACTAAACTAAGCTAGACTATACTAGGCTGAACTAAGCTTAACTAAACAAAGCTAGACTATACTATGCTGAACTAAACTTAACTAAACAAAGCTAGACTAGTCTAGGCTGAACTAAACTTAACTAAACAAAGCTAGACTAGTCTAGGCTGAACTAAACTCAACTAAACAAAGCTAGACTAGTCTAGGCTGAACTAAACTCAACTAAACAAAGCTAGACTAGTCTAGGCTGAACTAAACTCAACTAAACAAAGCTAGACTAGTCTAGGCTGAACTAAACTCAACTAAACAAAGCTAGACTAGTCTAGGCTGAACTAAACTCAACTAAACAAAGCTAGACTAGTCTAGGCTGAACTAAACTCAACTAAACAAAGCTAGACTAGTCTAGGCTGAACTAAACTCAACTAAACAAAGCTAGACTAGTCTAGGCTGAACTAAACTCAACTAAACAAAGCTAGACTAGTCTAGGCTGAACTAAACTTAACTAAACAAAGCTAGACTAGTCTAGGCTGAACTAAACTTAACTAAACAAAGCTAGACTAGTCTAGGCTGAACTAAACTTAACTAAACAAAGCTAGACTAGTCTAGGCTGAACTAAACTTAACTAAACAAAGCTAGACTAGTCTAGGCTGAACTAAACTTAACTAAACAAAGCTAGACTAGTCTAGGCTGAACTAAACTTAACTAAACAAAGCTAGACTAGTCTAGGCTGAACTAAACTCAACTAAACAAAGCTAGACTAGTCTAGGCTGAACTAAACTCAACTAAACAAAGCTAGACTAGTCTAGGCTGAACTAAACTCAACTAAACAAAGCTAGACTAGTCTAGGCTGAACTAAACTTAACTAAACAAAGCTAGACTAGTCTAGGCTGAACTAAACTTAACTAAACAAAGCTAGACTAGTCTAGGCTGAACTAAACTTAACTAAACAAAGCTAGACTAGTCTAGGCTGAACTAAACTTAACTAAACAAAGCTAGACTAGTCTAGGCTGAACTAAACTTAACTAAACAAAGCTAGACTAGTCTAGGCTGAACTAAACTTAACTAAACAAAGCTAGACTATACTAGGCTGAACTAAACTTAACTAAACAAAGCTAGACTAGTCTAGGCTGAACTAAACTTAACTAAACAAAGCTAGACTAGTCTAGGCTGAACTAAACTTAACTAAACAAAGCTAGACTAGTCTAGGCTAAACTAGATTGCACTAGACTACGTGTCTTCTTCTTCTTCTTCTGCTATCATGACGTCATTCAGACTAGAACTCTGGACTCTCTTATGAAGGCAACTGTTTGTTTAGGGGCACAATCCCCTTACAGAAAAGACAATCTGCTGCCTTGCAGGAAGATTGAGAACAATCAAAGGCTAAGGAAAGCAAACCCGAATAAAATGCTCACATAAATCGGATGTACTGGGCCTTTGGCGCAAAACACAGTGCAACGTTCTAAAATATACTTAGTCAGAGTGAATCTAACTGACTACGTGCTCTGTACGTTGGCAATGGGGAGAGTCATTGTAGAAGTCAAAAATACGTAAGGTCACCCCTGACTATGTCCATGGACATGCGGAAGTACGGGGAAATGAAAGAGCGGACAGGTTGGCTAGCTGCGCTATTATTGAGGACGGGCAACCAATAGATCGAGCGGACATCATCAATGTCCTCCGAGATGTGGGAAGAGCACAGGACTTCGACAACCATGAGTCCACGTCACTCCTTCGGATGATGGAGATGGGAGTTAAGATGGGCACAGCCAGAAACGAGAAACTTAGTGGCCGTGTAAGAAGACTTATCAACCAACACAGAACTGGAGTCGCCAGTCGCTGGGCACTGCGGGAATTGCTGAGGAGGGGATTTTAGCACCTATGGACATGTTCGGAGTGCAACGAGGATGACCCGTTAATAACTCAATAACAATAGACTAAACTAGACTAATCTAGACTAATCTAAATCTGAACTAGTCTAATCTTGACTAATCTAGACTAATCTAAATCTGAACTAGTCTAATCTAGACTAATCTAGACTAATCTAGACTAATCTAAATCTAAACTAGTCTAATCTAGACTAATCTAGACTAAACAAGTCTAATCTAGACTAATCTAGACTAAACTAGACTAATCTAGACTAATCTAGACTAATCTAGACTAATCTAGACTAATCTAGACTAATCTAGACTAAATTAGAATAATCTAGACTAATCTAGACTAATTTAGACTAAACTAGACTAATCTAGACTAAACTAGACTGATCTAGACTAAACTAGACTAATCTAGACTAATCTAGACTAATCTAGACTAAACTGGACTTATCTAGACTAATCTAGACTAAACTAGACTAATCTAGACTAATCTAGACTAAACTAGACTACTCTAGACTAAACTAGAATAATCTAGAATAATCTAGACTAAACTAGACTAAACTAGACTAATCTAGACTAAACTACACTAATCAAGACTAATCTAGACTAATCTAAATCTGAACTAGTCTAAACCATTAAAAAGTAAACTAAACTATACTAAACAAAATGAAACAAAACTAACTAAACTAAACCAAATGAAACAAAACGAACTAAACTAAACCAAAGTATGTTGTACTATACTTCCTGATCTTATCTATTTTGTATTTGATTATTTGAACCATGTGTTCTTTCAAAACATCGCTTCTCTCAACTCAGTTCTGACATCTCTTCTTTCGCCACTAAATCGACACTTTAACTCTCATCTCCCCGTCTATTTCTGGGAAACAAAGACAATAAAAACATCGTGGCTATAAAAAAAAAAAATAAATAAATAAGAGAAAATTCAAAGAAGGAATAAGAAAATGTTGGCAGACTAATAAATACCGTGGGGAAGACAGACAGAAGCAGGGGTGGTAATAGATAAGAGAAGAGAAGGCGGAGAACGTACTTACATGTTGCTGTAGTTGGCGGGGTTGTGATGGCGTTTAGATGAGCCTGGAACGACATTAGTGAGGAGGTTAATATATGGCGTAGGAGGAATGAGGTTGTTGAGAGATAAACAGAGAGAATGAGGTTGTTGAGAGATAAACAGAGAGAGATAAAGGGGGAGATAAAGAGTGAGGGGGTGTTTGGTTTGGTTGAATGTTTATTGATACAGCAGAATGTTGGCTTCAGCCCTTTGGCACAATGCCATATGGGGTTTAAGTGTGGGTGTCTGTGAGTTGTGGGTTTATTCTAGCTAGATAAGGGCGAAGAGGAAGAAGAGGGAGAAGAGGGAGAAGTAGAGGAAGAACAGGAAGAGGAAGCAAAGGCAAAATATGAGAAGAAGAGGAAGGAGAGGAAAAATAAGTGGAAGAGAAGGCAGAAGAAGTAGAAAAGGAGAGGAAGAGGAAGAGGAAGAAAGGCGGAAGAAAAAGATAAAGAAGGAGAGGAAGAATAAGTAGCAGAGAAGGTATAAGAAGAAGAAGAAGAGGATGACGAAGAAAAAGAAGAGGGAGAAGTAGAGGAAGAACAGGAAGAGGAAGCAAAGGCAAAATACGAAGAAGAAGTAGCAGAAGCAGCGGAAAAGGAGGAAGAAGAGGAAAAAAGGAAGAAATGTGGAAGAAAAAGATAAAGAAGGAGAGGAAGAATAAGTAGAAGAGAAGGTATAAGAAGAAGAAGAGGATGAAGAAGAAGAAGAAGAGGGAGAAGTAGAGGAAGAACAGGAAGAGGAAGCAAAGGCAAAATATGAAGAAGAAGTAGAAGAAGCAGCGGAAAAGGAGGAAGAAGAGGAAAAAAGGAAGAAATGTGGAAGAAAAAGATAAAGAAGGAGAGGAAGAATAAGTAGAAGAGAAGGTATAAGAAGAAGAAGAAGAGGATGAAGAAGAGGATGAGGAAGAAGAGGTTGAAGAAGAAGAGGATGAAAAAGAAGAGGATGAAGAAGAAGAGGTTGAAGAAGAAGAGGATGAAGAAGAAGAAGATGAAGAAGTAGAAGAAGAGGATGATGAAGAAGAAGAGGATGAAGAAGAAGAAGAGGCTGAAGAAGAGGAGAAGTTGATGAAGAAGAAGAAGAACAGGTAGAGGAAAAAAAGGCAGAAGAAAAAAGAGAAGAGAAAACGAAAAAGTAGAATATGAAGAAATGGAATATGAAGAAGAAGGTGATAACCGTCCCGTCCCGTCCCGTCCCGTCCCGTCCCGTCCCGTCCCGTCCCGTCCCGTCCCGTCCCGTCCCGTCCCGTCCCGTCCCGTCCCGTCCCGTCCCGTCCCGTCTCGTCTCGTCTCGTCTCGTCTCGTCTCGACTCGTCTCGTCTCGTCTCGTCTCGTCTCGTCTCGTCTCGTCTCGTCTCGTCTCGTCTCGTCTCGTCCCGTCTCGTCCCGTCCCGTCCCGTCCCGTCCCGTCCCGTCCCGTCCCGTCCCGTCCCCCGTCCCGTCCCGTCCCGTCCCGTCTCGTCTCGTCTCGTCTCGTCTCGTCTCGTCTCGTCTTGTCTTGTCTTGGCCTGCCTGCCTGCCTGCCTGCCTGCCTGCCTGCCTGCCTGCCTGCCTGCCTGCCTGCCTGCCTGCCTGCCTGCCTGCCTGCCTACCTACCTACCTACCTACCTACCTACCTATCTATCTATCTATCTATCTATCTATCTATCTATCTATTGTCCTTCGAGCCGAAGACGGCACATAGGGCAGAACCACAATATCAAAAACAGAAACCTTGCGTGCCAAAATGGCACATATTGCAGAGATCACTGCTTCTAAAATCTATGGCGCTGTTTCCATAACAATACTTTTTACAATGACAGCTTGTCAAGCCATCGATCAACTTCCTTAGTCGCCTCTTACGACATGCCTGGAAGGTCACAGTGTCACTATTCTTTACTTCCCTGATAATGAGGCCCCGGTAACACACGGGAAGAAGGAGCAATAGGAAGTAGAAAAAGAAGAGCAAGAGGATGAATAAATAAAGGAATAAGAAGGAGAATAAGAGAAAAAATATGAGAAGGAGAGAAGAAGTGTGCAAAGTAAGGAGAACAAACCTCTATGAGTGTCAATGTGACATACAACACCGTTATGTTCATTCCAATAAAATATTTCTCGACAACATCCGATGTTTAGCCAGGTCTCTTTAATAGGGACGGGCGCGGGGGGCAACAAGTGGAGCTGTTGCGCCACTTAACATAGGGACGGGGCGCGGGGGCAATAAGTGGAGCTGTTGCGCCACTTAACATAGGGACGGGGCACGGGGGCAACAAGTGGAGCTGTTGCGCCACTTAACATAGGGACGGGGCGCGGGGGCAATAAGTGGAGCTGTTGCGCCACTTAACATAGGGACGGGGCGCGAGGGCAACAAGTGGAGCTGTTGCGCCACTTAACATAGGGACGGGGCGCAGGGGCAACAAGTGGAGCTGTTGCGCCACTTAACATAGGGACGGAGCGCGAGGGCAACAAGTGGAGCTGTTGCGCCACTTAACATAGGGACGGGGCGCGGGAGCAATAAGTGGAGCTGTTGCGCCACTTAACATAGGGACGGGGCGCGGGGGCAACTAGTGGAGCTGTTGCGCCACTTAACATAGGGACGGGGCGCGGGGGCAATAAGTGGAGCTGTTGCGCCACTTAACATAGGGACGGGGCGCGGGGGCAACTAGTGGAGCTGTTGCGCCACTTAACATAGGGACGGGGCGCGAGGGCAACAAGTGGAGCTGTTGCGCCACTTAACATAGGGACGGGGCGCGAGGGCAACAAGTGGAGCTGTTGCGCCACTTAACATAGGGACGGGGCGCGGGGGCAACAAGTGGAGCTGTTGCGCCACTTAACATAGGGACGGGGCACAGTGGCAACAAGTGGAGCTGTTGCGCCACTTAACATAAAGACGGGGCGCGGGGGCAACAAGTGGAGCTGTTGCGCCACTTAACATAGGGGCGGGGCGCGGGGGCAACAAGTGGAGCTGTTGCGCCACTTAACATAGGGACGGGGCGCGGGGGCAACAAGTGGAGCTGTTGCGCCACTTAACATAGGGACGGGGCACAGTGGCAACAAGTGGAGCTGTTGCGCCACTTAACATAAAGACGGGGCGCGGGGGCAACAAGTTGAGCAGTTGCGCCACTCAACATAGGGACGGGGCGCGAGGGCAACAAGTGGAGCTGTTGCGCCACTTAACATAGGGGCGGGGCGCGGGGGCAACAAGTGGAGCTGTTGCGCCACTTAACATAGGGGCGGGGCGCGAGGGCAACAAGTGGAGCTGTTGCGCCACTTAACATAGGGACGGGGCGCGGGGGCAACAAGTGGAGCTGTTGCGCCACTTAACATAGGGACGGGGCACAGTGGCAACAAGTGGAGCTGTTGCGCCACTTAACATAAAGACGGGGCGCGGGGGCAACAAGTTGAGCAGTTGCGCCACTTAACATAGGGACGGGGCGCGAGGGCAACAAGTGGAGCTGTTGCGCCACTTAACATAGGGGCGGGGCGCGGGGGCAACAAGTGGAGCTGTTGCGCCACTTAACATAGGGGCGGGGCGCGGGGGCAACAAGTGGAGCTGTTGCGCCACTTAACATAGGGACGGGGCGCGGGGGCAACAAGTGGAGCTGTTGCGCCACTTAACATAGGGACGGGGCGCGAGGGCAACAAGTGGAGCTGTGGCGCCACTTAACATAGGGACGGGGCGCGGGGGCAACAAGTGGAGCTGTTGCGCCACTTAACATAGGGACGGGGCGCGAGGGCAACAAGTGGAGCTGTTGCGCCACTTAACATAGGGACGGGGCGCGGGGGCAACAAGTGGAGCTGTTGCGCCACTTAACATAGGGACGGGGCACAGTGGCAACAAGTGGAGCTGTTGCGCCACTTAACATAAAGACGGGGCGCGGGGGCAACAAGTTGAGCAGTTGCGCCACTCAACATAGGGACGGGGCGCGAGGGCAACAAGTGGAGCTGTTGCGCCACTTAACATAGGGGCGGGGCGCGGGGGCAACAAGTGGAGCTATTGCGCCACTTAACATAGGGGCGGGGCGCGAGGGCAACAAGTGGAGCTGTTGCGCCACTTAACATAGGGACGGGGCGCGGGGGCAACAAGTGGAGCTGTTGCGCCACTTAACATAGGGACGGGGCACAGTGGCAACAAGTGGAGCTGTTGCGCCACTTAACATAAAGACGGGGCGCGGGGGCAACAAGTTGAGCAGTTGCGCCACTTAACATAGGGACGGGGCGCGAGGGCAACAAGTGGAGCTGTTGCGCCACTTAACATAGGGGCGGGGCGCGGGGGCAACAAGTGGAGCTGTTGCGCCACTTAACATAGGGGCGGGGCGCGGGGGCAACAAGTGGAGCTGTTGCGCCACTTAACATAGGGACGGGGCGCGGGGGCAACAAGTGGAGCTGTTGCGCCACTTAACATAGGGACGGGGCGCGAGGGCAACAAGTGGAGCTGTGGCGCCACTTAACATAGGGACGGGGCGCGGGGGCAACAAGTGGAGCTGTTGCGCCACTTAACATAGGGACGGGGCGCGAGGGCAACAAGTGGAGCTGTTGCGCCACTTAACATAGGGACGGGGCGCGGGGGCAACAAGTGGAGCTGTTGCGCCACTTAACACTTTCCGTACGTTTAGCCGCACAGTGCGTCACTCTCAATTTGCTTCATCATCATCATCATCATTGAGTGCTGTTTCCGCATCGAAGGTTGGCTACCATGGAGCGCCATTCCACTCTATGTCTTGCTTTGATGTTGCAGATTGTCATAGGCTGACTTGATAGAAATATAATAAAATATAGGCAATTTGCCTGCGTTCGCAAAAACTAGTCGGCCGAGAACAGCCCTCGGACACCTCATCTTGTGACCTTCACAAGAAGGGCAATGAAGTTCTGAAATCTCTTCTCGATGGCCTGGCGAAATAGTTGTAGTTGATGGTTGTAGTTGATGTTTGTAGTTGATGGTTGTAGTTGATGGTTGATGTTGATGGTTGTAGTTGATGGTTGTAGTTGATGGTTGATGTTGATGGTTGTAGTTGATGGTTGTAGTTGATGGTTGTAGTTGATGGTTGTAGTTGATGGTTGTAGTTGATGGTTCTAGTTGATGGTTGTAGTTGATGGTTGTAGTTGATGGTTGTAGTTGATGGTTGTAGTTGATGGTTGTAGTTGATGGTTGTAGTTGATGGTTGTAGTTGATGGTTCTAGTTGATGGTTGTAGTTGATGGTTGTAGTTGATGGTTGTAGTTGATGGTTCTAGTTGATGGTTGTAGTTGATGGTAAGGGCAAACAAATACAAATGAATGCATAAAAATGCGAAGCTGCAGTAAAGCTGAATGCGAGGAAAAATTGAAAAAAAAAAAGAAAAAAATGGCATGTTAGAAGCTTTACGTGATTAGTAGACGACACATATTCGAACGACGTTTCGGCCCAATAGGCCTTCAGCAGGAACAAACCAAAAAAAAACACACACGGATATGTAAGTAAAACTAATCCTACATAGCTAACCAGTAACGAAACATCCCAAACAAAAGTTGATGGTAACCGGCTCTCAAATCCTTGAACTGCGTAGTGATTTACTTGCAGTCTGTTACCTGCCCTGCTCGTGCCTGGTAACGCACAGCCCAGGCGATGCATCGGGCAACCTCACTGTCAAACGCCGTATGGACTTAGAAAGGAAAGCCAGGAAACCCGGGGAACAGCCGAGACTGACGTCCGCTGAATATTTTAGAGCTTCCCCTGCTTCGACACTAGTAGACAAATAATAATCAATGAATATTATTCTAGAGGGAAACTTCCGAGGCGATAATCAGCGAATCAATTCAGAGGAAGAGCTATGTTTACAGCACTCGGAAAAAATGACAAATAATCAACAACAGAAAAAAATATGGACCAAAGCAGGATCGAACCCGTACTCAGTGGCACAGCACCAAAAGGCCAAACGCTAGGGAACACTGCCACTCATCTAACAGGAAATATATTTCCGAGTTGTGATCGCAGCCTTATACTATAGTCTTGAAAACACCTTCGCGAAAAGACATTGTCCACGATAGCTAATTTTTTAGTTAGCTGAGTGGCAGTGCTCCCTAGATACTGGCTTTTCATGGTCCATAGTTTTTTTCTGTTGTTGATTATTTGTCATCTTTTCCGAGTGCTGTAAACATACCTCTTCCTCTGAATTGATTCTCCGACACTAGTAGCTGGGCATAGCCATCAGTGGCATCTAAGCTGCAAATTTGATTAGTGTAAACCATCATCTAACCCTATTTTTATTCACATGTCTTGTGTCTTCATGGTGTTGATAGAATCTAATTCGTTGTTTAATTATCGAGAAATTCATGTACGATATATTACGTGTTAGTTAAATATAAACATGTAGATTGGTAATTACAACCCTGACACATTTTGCTACTGACATTTTCCGTTTCGTTGATAGAAACCTTCTGTGCTGAAAGAGTTAAAGAAAACGCCCCATGTGTCCAACGACGGGACAAGCCACGCGAATACGAGCCGCATCCGGAGATCTAACTTAAGGGGAAGAACCACCCATGTGTCCAACGACGGGATAAGTCACGCGAATACGAGCCGCATCCGGAGATGTAACTTAAGGTGAAGAACCGCCCAGAAAGCAAAGCACAGCTGACTAGCAGTTACCATCGAGAGCAGGAAAGGCTATGGGAGAACACCCAGAATGAAGCCTGGGGCAGCGTCCACCCTACGAGAAGGAAAATTTCTACAACAGACCTAACTCCAGCCTGCGTGTCCGGTTAGCGCAATCGATAGGCGGTTGGCTTGCCACGGCAACAGCCGGGGTTCGTACCCTGGCGAGGACACCTGGGTTTTACTAATTCCCTAAAAATTAGTACCTCTGAAGTCGGAGTAAATCTGCCTGCATGGCGAGGGGCATCCTGTAATGGGATAAAAACAGACTTTACACGCAAAATTCAGTCCCACAAAATTGAGTGGGTGGGACTTCGTCAGAGGTCAAAGCTGACGAAAGCGAACGAACGAACGAACTCCAGCCTGCCGAAGATGGAGTGTGTCAGCCACAGCGCAGGTTTAGGGCAGAAATCAGGGATACACACGCATGTGAGTAATGACAGTGTGATTGGCTAGCTCATCTAAACTGAACTGAACTGAACTGAACTGAACTGAACTGAACTGAAATAAACTAAACTAAACTAAATTAAACTAATTCCTATCCGTGAGATACTTGTCTTAACAGGAAAACATACAGATACACTATGTATTTCCGAGCTGTGATCGCAGCCTTATGCTATAGTCATGAGAAAAACCTGCACGAAAAGACATTGTTCACGATAGCTAATTTTTCAGTTAGCTGAGTGGCAGTGTTCCCAAGATCCTGGTTTGGTCTATATTTTTTTCTGTTGTTGATTATTTGTCATTTTTTTCCGAGTGCTGTAAACATACCTCTTCCTCTGAAGTGATTCGTAAACTAAATTAAATTAAACTAAACTAAACTGCACAAAATTAAACGAAACTGAGCTAAGCTAAACTAAATCAGACTAAACGAAACTGAACTACGCTAAACTAAATCAGACTAAACAAAACTGAACTACGCAAAACTAAATCAGACTAAACAAAACTGATTTACGCTAAACTAAATCAGACTAAACAAAACTGAACTACGCTAAACTAAATCAGACTAAATGAAACTGAATAAAACTAAATCAATGGTGGGCCGAGCAGAAGATGTCATCAAACAGGTCTGTGGTCTTACCAATATCAGCGTTGGCGAGGAGTGGATACCGTGCCGACGTCATTTATGGGACATTCTCGTGTATTGTCACACTCGACAGGAAATGTAGGGAACAGAACCAGGTCGTGGTTAATGCTGAGGTCAACGGTCTCATCTGCGATAACACCGATGAGAAAGATGCAGTCATCTATACAGACGGATCTGTAAGACGACACCAAAGAAGTGCATGGGCATTTACAGCACGCTCGGCAGGCAGAATAGTCAAAGAAGACAGTGGTGCATACGTCATGACCACGAGTAGCATGACAATGGAGGTGATGGCAGTGACCAAGGCATTCAAATGGTTAGAGTCACAAGACTACATCCACGCATGTATACTGAGTGATTCGATGAGCATGATAAGAAAAGTGGAGGCGGGCTCTGTGTGAATGCAATGGTTAGAGTCGTTGCAGAAATCCAAAATACGTAAGGTCACCTTTGTCTATATCCCTGGAGATGTGGGAGCACGGGGAAATGTAAGAGCGGACAGGTTGGCTAGCTGTGCTATTGTTATGAACGGTCAGACATCATCAATGCCCTCTGAGATGTGGGAAAGACACAGGACTTCGACAGTCATGAGTTAACGTCACTCCTTCGGATGAAAGAGTTGGGCGTTAAGATGGGCACAGCCAGAAACGAGAAACTTAGTGGCCGTGTTAGAAGACTTATCAACCAACATAGAACTGGAGTCGTCAGTCGCTGGACACTGCGGGACTTAATGAGGAGGGGATCTGAGCACCAATGGACATGTTCGGAGTGAAATGATGATGTCCTGCTAATAACTCAATAAAACTAAAGGACTAAAAAAAAAAAACTAAAGGAAACTACATTAAACTAAAGGAAACTGAACTAGACTAAATTAAACTAAATTAAACTAAATTAAAGTAAACTAAACTGATTTGAAGTAAATAAACTAAACTAAACTGAACGAAAATATGACGAGCAAAAAATATGGACTACATATGAATATAAAAAAGACTAAAACTATGATCATAAACAAAGAAAATACTCAAAACCTGCAAGTGGATATCAAAGTTGAAGGAATAGACCTGGAGACAGTTCAGAACTACAACTACCTTGGACATACTATAACCAGTGATGGAAAATGTACAAGTGAAATAAACAAAAAAAATGTAATGGCAAAAAAGTATTTTTAATGTCATGAAAATATACTAACTTTAAAACAAATAACACCAGGGCTAAAACTAAGAATATCAAAATGCTATATCTTCTCAACATTCCCATATGGAGCAGAAACATGGACATTAGACAAGAAAACAACAGAAAATTGAAGCCTTTGAAATTTGGATTTATAGAAGAATAGGTAGAATTGGATGGAAGAAAAGAAAACAAACGATGGTGTCTTAAAACAACTTAAAGGGAAAAAAGAACTACTAAACACAGTTCAAACAAGACAAATGCGATTTTTGGGTCATGTTAAAAGACACAACAGCATACTAAAAGTAATCTTGGAGGGGAACATACAAGGTAAAAGAGACAGAGGCAGACCAAGACTAACATGGACGAGAAACATCAAAAGTTGGACATGTCAGCCTATGACAACCTGCACCATTAAAGCAAGAGACAACAGAATGGCGCTCCATGGTAGCCAACCTTCGTTGCGGAGATGGCACTCGATGATGATGATGAAACGGAACTGAGCTATGCTAAAAAAAATTTTAGTTTAAACTAAACTAAACTAAACTAAACATTTTAAACACGAGATAAATTCAGGTACCGACAACGAGAGAAATGAAAGAATCGAATCATAGAAACAGTAGAATACATAGTAGGAGATGAGGAAAATAGAACAGAAGAGCAAAATAAAACAGAAGAGCAAAATAGTGCAAGCTTCAACTACCATCAACGTTGAACAACAAAATAGTGCAAGCTTCAACTACCATCAACGTTGAACAACAAAATAGTGCAAGCTTCAACTACCATCAACGTTGAACAACAAAATAGTGCAGGCTTCAACTACACTCAACGTTGAACAACAAAATAGTGCAGGCTTCAACTACCATCAACGTTGAACAACAAAATAGTGCAGGCTTCAACTACCATCAACGTTGAACAACAAAATAGTGCAGACTTCAACTACCATCAACGTTGACCAACAAAATAGTGCAGGCTTCAACTACACTCAACGTTGAACAACAAAATAGTGCAGGCTTCAACTAACATCGACGTTGAACAACAAAATAGTGCAGACTTCAACTACCATCAACGTTGAACAACAAAATAGTGCAGACTTCAACTACTCTCAACGTTGAACAACAAAATAGTGCAGGCTTCAACTACTCTCATAGCTGAACAACAAAATAGTGCAGGCTTCAACTACAATCAACGTTGAACAACAAAATAGTGCAAGCTTCAACTACCATCAACGTTGAACAACAAAATAGTGCAGACTTCAACTACCATCAACGTTGAACAACAAAATAGTGCAAGCTTCAACTACACTCAACGTTGAACAACAAAATAGTGCATGCTTCAACTACACTCAACGTTGAACAACAAAAAAGTGCAGGCTTCAACTACACTCAACGTTGAACAACAAAATAGTGCAGGCTTCAACTACCATCAACGTTGAACAACAAAATAGTGCAGACTTCAACTACCATCAACGTTGAACAACAAAATAGTGCAGGCTTCAACTACCATCAACGTTGAACAACAAAATAGTGCAGACTTCAACTACCATCAACGTTGACCAACAAAATAGTGCAGGCTTCAATTACACTCAACGTTGAACAACAAAATAGTGCAGACTTCAACTACCATCAACGTTGACCAACAAAATAGTGCAGGCTTCAACTACACTCAACGTTGAACAACAAAATAGTGCAGGCTTCAACTACCATCGACGTTGAACAACAAAATAGTGCAGACTTCAACTACTCTCAACGTTGAACAACAAAATAGTGCAGGCTTCAACTACTCTCATAGCTGAACAACAAAATAGTGCAGGCTTCAACTACAATCAACGTTGAACAACAAAATAGTGCAAGCTTCAACTACCATCAACGTTGAACAACAAAATAGTGCAGACTTCAACTACCATCAACGTTGAACAACAAATAGTGCAAGCTTCAACTACACTCAACGTTGAACAACAAAATAGTGCATGCTTCAACTACACTCAACGTTGAACAACAAAATAGTGCAGGCTTCAACTACCATCAACGTTGAACAACAAAATAGTGCAGGCTTCAACTACCATCAACGTTGAACAACAAAATAGTGCAAGCTTCTACTACCATCAACGTTGAACAACAAAATAGTGCAGCCTTCAACTACCATCAACGTTGAACAACAAAATAGTGCAAGCTTCAACTACACTCAACGTTGAACAACAAAATAGTGCAAGCTTCAACTACACTCAACGTTGAACAACAAAATAGTGCAAGCTTCAACTACACTCAACTTGAACAACAAAAAAGTGCAGGCTTCAACTACCATCAACGTTGAACAACAAAAAAGTGCAGGCTTCAACTACCATCAACGTTGAACAACAAATGAATAAAAACCGAAGCAGGAGGAAACATGGTTTTGGACAACAACGCTAGCAGCAATACACTAGAACCGTGCCAGAATCTGGAACCGCTTCTATAAGTTATACAGTTTGGAATAAGAGGAATAGCTAAAACTTCCATCAACATCATTCACCATTATCCTCATCATCATCTATCAATCATCATCATCATCTATAAATCATCATCATCTATCAATCATCATCATCTATCAATCATTATCATCTATCAATCATCATTATCTATCAATCATCATCATCTATCAATCATCATTATCTATCAATCATCATCATCTATCAATCATCATTATCTATCAATCATCATCATCTATCAATCATCATAATCTATCAATCATCATTATCTATCAATCATCATTATCTATCAATCATCATCATCTATCAATCATCATCATCTATCAATCATCATCATCTATCAATCATCATTATCTATCAATCATCATCATCTATCAATCATCATCATCTATCAATCATCATTATTAATCCATTATTATCATTAATGTACAACAGAGGTGAGATGCAGAATGTCTCAAACAAAAGCGGATTCTCAAAAAATGAGGAAGATGCTATGTAATCCATTTGTGACAATAGAAACAAGAAAAAGAGTTCTTAAATGTTATGTAGAGCTAGTCTTAACATATGGATGTGAATCATGGACAATAGGACATCAGACCAAAAAAAATCACTGGATTCTGTAGAAATGTGGTTTTACAGAATAATGTTGATAATACCATGGACAGCGAAGAAGAGTAATGAAAATGTTCTAAAAGTGGCCAAAGCAAAAAGAGATATACTTTCCAATATTAGGAAGAAACAATCATCATTTTTTGACCTTGTAATGAGAAGAGAACAACTGGAATATATTGTAACAACTGGGAAATTGAGGGACGAAGAGATAGAGGGAAGCAAAGAGAAAAGATACCAGACAGCTTAAGAGAATGGTTTGGCAGAAGGTCAACAACAGAAATGATAAATAACTGTCGTGATATAAAGTTGTGGAGAGACATGATCACCTACGCCAGCAAGCTCGGTAGTTGATAATGATCATCATCATTAATCCATCATCATCATCATTAACCACATTATCCTCATCACCCATCCTCATTATCATCATCAACGTTAATATTAAACATAAAAAAGATTGTTATTGGTTATGGAAGGCCTCAGTATCACTGCAAACGAATTAAAATCCATAATTGCTCAACCGCCCGTGCCAGTGGAATCATCCAAATTACTAACTCATCTCCCAAACAAAGAAAGATAACTGTAGTCCCCATCGTAGCAGTCTCAGCACACGCCAATAGACATAAGGCGAAACCGCGCAGAAAGTGAACACAGCCAACTGTTCCCTGTCGTAAGATATCATCATTCATCGTAAACAAGCGGGATATCGAAGCAGGATCAAAACGGATGAGACACACAGCTCACGGTGTGCACAGAGCACTTAACTCAGTAGCTCCTGCAACAAGCCGGACTTGGAATATGAGGAAACTGCAAGAAGGAACACTTTTCAGACATAGCCTTCAATGGTTCCTGCCGCCTATCCACCATATACCATGGGAGTTCACGTCCTCCCGAAAATGATGATCGTCATAGCACTTGATGATGTTAGGCCGTCATTGATGACTCCAATTCCAAACATATAGACACACAGTGGTGGTAAGTTATCATATAAAAAAGATATCATCAACTTTAATATTAAACATAAAAAAGAAACGAATATCGTAAACTCACTAACACCAACATCATCAATTTTAATCTTTAGTAGAAGAAGAATATCGTAGACTCACTTGTACCATTATCATCATCATCTTCTTCCTTTCTCTTTCTCACTGATACCTAAAAGGTGTTGTGGTTTATATCATTTATCGTTCTTGAGCTGCTCGAACTGTCTGAATTAGTGATTTTCCTTTGTTGTTACATGTCTCTGTCACTGCATCTATCCATCTTCTTCTTTTCTCTTTCTCACTGATACCTAAAAGGTGTTGTGGTTTATATCATTTATCGTTCTTGAGCTGCTCGAACTGTCTGAATTAGTGATTTTCCTTTGTTGTTACATGTCTCTATCACTGCATCTATCCATCTTCTTCTGTTCTCTTTCTCACTGATACCTAAAAGGTGTCGTGGTTTATATCATTTGTCGTTCTTGAGCTGCTCGAACTGTCTGAATTAGTGATTTTCCTTTGTTGTTACATGTCTCTGTCACTGCATCTATCCATCTTCTTCTGGGTCTTCCTCTTGGTCTTTTTCCATGCATTCTAGGGGAGAACGCCCTTGGTGGTGATTGGTAAGGATTATTTCTGACCAGGTGGCCAAACCATTTAAGTAGTTGTTGTTCTAGATATTCTTGGCAGGGTTTTGTTCCTACCATGTTTCTTATGGTTTCTAAACATCAATCATCATTATTAATTGTAATTGTTAGTATAAGACGAATAGCATAGACTCGCTAACACAAACATCATCAACTTTGTTTCTCAGAATAAGATGAAGGAAGTAGCCTCACTTCCCTTATAACCACATCATCAACTTTGATTCTCAGAATGAGATGAAGGAAGTAGCCTCACTTCCCTTATAACCACATCATCAACTTTGATTCTCAGAATAAGATGAAGGAAGTAGCCTCACTTCCCTTATAACCACATCATCAACTTTGATTCTCAGAATGAGATGAAGGAAGTAGCCTCACTTCCCTTATAACCACATCATCAACTTTGATTCTCAGAATAAGATGAAGGAAGTAGCCTCACTTCCCTTATAACCACATCATCAACTTTGATTCTCAGAATGAGATGAAGGAAGTAGCCTCACTTCCCTTATAACCACATCATCAACTTTGATTCTCAGAATGAGATGAAGGAAGTAGCCTCACTTCCTTTATAACCACATCATCAACTTTGATTCTCAGAATGAGATGAAGGAAGTAGCCTCACTTCCCTTATAACCACATCATCAACTTTGATTATCAGAATGAGATGAAGGAAGTAGCCTCACTTCCCTTATAACCACATCATCAACTTTGATTCTCAGAATGAGATGAAGGAAGTAGCCTCACTTCCCTTATAACCACATCATCAACTTTGATTCTCAGAATTAGATGAACGAAGTAGCCTCAATTCCCTTATAACCACATCATCAACTTTGATTCTCAGAATGAGATGAAGGAAGTAGCCTCACTTTCCTTATAACCCACATCATCAACTTTAATTCTAAGAATTAGATGAACGAAGTAGCCTCACTTTCCTTATAACCCACATCATCAACTTTAATTCTCAGAATGAGATGAACGAAGTAGCCTCACTTCCCTTATAACCACACCATCAAATGTTCCAGCAATTTCTTGGATTAAATCTAAAAAACAGTTTTCTTTTAAAAAAACAACCAACCGTGAAAAAAAAAACGCATTTCACGACCTGCATAAAACCCTAACCACGAACTTCATATACTATCCCCCTTCACAACCTCGCAAAAATTCCATGACGGTACAAAAACCCTTCTCAAGAACCGGCCTCAGCATTTCACGACATGAAACGTGAACCAGCTTACAAGATCCCAAAATGGCGACAATAAGATCCCGTCTTGGAATCTCAGAAACACAATAATTAGATTTTGTGACAATAAAAATGTGATGCTTAAATTTAGCAGCTTGGAGTGAACATTTGCCCGCCATCACATCACTCAATCTAGATTCAACATTTTTAGCAATCAAATTGGGTTTTCTCTTGTCTTCTGGCTGCATTGATCTTGTTGCGCTGTTGTTGAGTTGTGTTTCTCGTGAACATTGGTCAGTGTTTTATGGTGACTGTTTTATGGGGTGTGTTTTATGGGCAGTCTTTTATGGGGTGTGTTTTATGGTGACTGTTTTATGGGGTGTGTTTTATGGTGACTGTTTTGTGGGGAGTGCTTTATGGGGTGTGTGTTATAGTGACTGTTTTGTGGGGAGTGTTTTATGGGGGGGGGTGTTATATGGTGACTGTCTTATGGGGTGTGTTTTATTGTGACTGTTTTATTATGAGTGTTTTATGGGGAGTGTTTTATGAAGTGTGTTTTATTGGGACTGTTTTGTGGGGGGTCTTTTATGGTGACTGTTTTATTATGAGTGTTTTATGGGGAGTGTTTTATGGGAAGTGTTTAATGGTGAATATTCTATGGTGAGTGTTTTATGATGACTGTTTTATGGGGAGTGTTTTATGGTGACTGTTTTATGGTGAGTATTATATGGGGAGTGTTTTATGGTGACTGTTTTATGGGGAGTGTTTTATGGGGAGTGTTTTATGGGGTGTGTTTTATGGTGATTGTTTTGTGGGGAGTGTTTTATGGGGTGTGTTTTATGGTGACTATTTTATGGAGAGTGTTTTATGGTGACTGTTTTATTATGAGTGTTTTATGGGGAGTGTTCTATAGGGAGTGTTTTTAGGTGACTGTTTTATGGGGAGTGTTTTATGGTGACTGTTTTATGGGTAGTGTTTTTTGGTAAGTGTTTTATGATGACTCTTTTATGGGCAGTGTTTTATTTTGAGAATTATATGGGGAGTGTTTTATGGTGATTGTTTTATGATGATTATTTTATGGTGATTGTTTTATGGTGAGTGGTTTATGGTGAGTGCTTTATGGGGTGTGTTTATGGGGAGTGTTCTATGGTGACTGTTTTATGGGGAGTGTTTTATGGTGACTGTTTTATGGTGACTGTTTTATTGGGACTGTTTTGTGGTGAGTGTTTTATGGTGAGTGTTTTATGGTGAGTGTTTTATGGTGATTGTTTTATGGTGACTGTTTTATGGTGAGTGTTTTATAATGATTGTTTTATGGTGAGTGTTTTTTGGGGGGACTATTATATTGTGAATGTTATATGGTGAGTGTTTCATGGTGATTGTTTTATGGGGCCTGTTTTATGGTGCTTTATGGTGACTGTTTTATGGTGATTGTTATATGGTGACTGTTTTATTTGTGATTGTTTAATGGTGATTTTTTTATGGTGACTATTTTTTGGTGATTGTTTTATGGTGATTGTTTTATGATGACTGTTTTGTGGTGAGTGTTTTATGGGGACTGTTTTATGATGATTGTTTAATGGGGAGTGTTTTATGGGGACTATTATATGGTGATTGTTTTATGGGGAGTGGTTTATGGTGATTGTTTTATGGGCTCGTTTTATGATGAGTGTTTTATGGTGAGTGTTTTATGGGGAGTGTTTTATGTGGAGTGTTCTATGGTGACTGTTTTATGGGGAGTGTTTTATGGTGACTGTTTTATGGTGACTGTTTTATTGGGACTGTTTTATGGTTAGTGTTTTATGGTGAGTGTTTTATGGTGAGTGTTTTATGGTGATTGTTTTATGGTGACTGTTTTATGGGGAGTGTTTTATGGGGACTATTATATTGTGATTGTTTTATGGGGACTATTATATTGTGATTGTTTTATGGTGAGTGTTTTATGGTGAGTGTTTTATGGTGATTGTTTTATGGGGCCTGTTTTGTGGTGACTGTTTTATGGTGATTGTTATATGGTGACTGTTTTATTTGTGATTGTTTAATGGTGATTTTTTTATGGTGACAATTTTTTGGTGATTGTTTTATGATGACTGTTTTGTAGTGAGTGTTTTATGGGGAGTGTTTTATGATGATTGTTTAATGGGGAGTGTTTTATGGGGACTATTATATGGTGATTGTTTTATGGTGAGTGGTTTATGGTGATTGTTTTATGGGCCTGTTTTATGGTGAGTGTTTTATGGTGAGTGTTTTATGGTGATTGTTATATGGTGACTGGTTTATGGTGATTGTTTTATGGTGACTATTTTTTGGTGATTGTTTTATGATGACTGTTTTGTGGTGAGTGTTTTATGGTGAGTGTTTTATGGTGATTGTTTTATGGTGATTGTTTCATGGGGCCTGTTTTATGGTGAGTGTTTAATTGTGACTGTTTTATGGTGATTGTTATATGGTGATTGTTTTATGGTGATTGTTTTATGGTGATTGTTTTATGGGGATTTTTTATGGGGACTGTTTTATGGTGAGTGTTGTTTTTTGGTGATTGTTTTATGGTGAGTATTTTATGGTGATTGTTTCATTGTGATTGTTTTATGGGGACTGTTTTGTGGTGAGTGTTTTATGGGCAGTGTTTTGTGGTGATTGTTTTATGGGGGGTGTTTTATGGTGAGTGTTTTATCGGGTGTGTTTTATTGGGAGTGTTTTATGGGGAGTGTTTTATTGGGAGTGTTTTATGGTGACAGTTTTATGAGAAGTGTTTTATGGTGAGTGTTTTGTGGGGAGTATTTTGTGGGAAGTGTTTTATGGTGAGTGTTTTTGGGGAATGTTTGGTGGTGTTTCTTTTTGGCTTTCTTTGACCATGTTTGAAAGTATTTTGTTGTATTTTTGTTGAGAAATGTTAGAAGTATTTCCTATGGTGTTGTTTAGAATCTTTAAAAGTATTCTCTTGAGAATGTTTGGAAATATTTTTTTGTTTTTTTTCTTGAGAATGTTTGAGAATGTTTGAAAATGTTTACTTGTAATTTTCTTGAGAATGTTTGAAAGTGTTTACTTGCTATTTTCTTGAGAATGTTTGAAAGTGTTTACTTGCTATTTTCTTGAGAATGTTTGAAAGTGTTTACTTGCTATTTTCTTGAGAATGTTTGAAAGTGTTTACTTGCTATTTTCTTGAGAATGTTTGAAAGTGTTTACTTGCTATTTTCTTGAGAATGTTTGAAAGTGTTTACTTGCTATATTCTTGAGAATGTTTGAAAGTGTTTACTTGCTATTTTCTTGAGAATGTTTGAAAGTGTTTACTTGCTATTTTCTTGAGAATGTTTGAAAGTGTTTACTTGCTATTTTCTTGAGAATGTTTGAAAGTGTTTACTTGCTATTTTCTTGAGAATGTTTGAAAGTGTTTACTTGCTATTTTCTTGAGGATGTTTGAAAGTGTTTATTTGCTATTTTCTTCAGAATGTTTGAAAGTGTTTACTTGCTATATTCTTGAGAATATTTGAAAGTGTTTACTTGCTATTTTCTTGAGAATGTTTGAAAGTGTTTACTTGCTATTTTCTTGAGAATGTTTGAAAGTGTTTACTTGCTAATTTCTTGAGAATGTTTGAAAGTGTTTACTTGCTATTTTCTTCAGAATGTTTGAAAGTGTTTACTTGCTATTTTCTTCAGAATGTTTGAAAGTGTTTACTTGCTATTTTCTTGAGAATGTTTGAAAGTGTTTACTTGCTATTTTCTTGAGAATGTTTGAAAGTGTTTACTTGCTATTTTCTTGAGAATGTTTGAAAGTGTTTACTTGCTATATTCTTGAGAATGTTTGAAAGTGTTTACTTGCTATTTTCTTGAGAATGTTTGAAAGTGTTTACTTGCTATTTTCTTGAGAATGTTTGAAAGTGTTTACTTGCTAATTTCTTGAGAATGTTTGAAAGTGTTTACTTGCTATTTCCTTCAGAATGTTTGAAAGTGTTTACTTGTATTTTCTTCAGAATGTTTGAAAGTGTTTACTTGCTACTTTCTTCAGAATAATTGGAAGTATTTTCTTGATTTTTTTTCTTGAGAATAAAGTAAGGTCAAGCACGAGACTAGAATCGGCGTTTCAGCACGCGAGTTTCCACCCATATGTGCTCAGACGCCTATCCAGAAGTGTACGGAGACTTCTGAATAGTGTAGCTTCAAGCATCGAAACTCACGATGTAATGCGGCATTCCTCACCTTCCCAGAGTACTACCATGGTACCCATTTCTTTCAACGGCTGGGTTTCTTTCTTTTTTTTTTTTTTAAAAAAAAACAATAACAACCCACAATGTTCCCAGACTGAACCGAACACGGGTTGTCAGAAAAGTCGTATCGGGGTGGTTTTCCAAATAAGGCTATCGAGCACGCATTATTGAGAATGTTTGGAAGTGCTTTCTTGTGAATGTTTGGAAGTACTTTCTTGTTCTTTCTTGTAAATGTTTGGAAGTACTTTCTTGTTCATTCTTGTGAATATTTGGAAGTACTTTCTTGTTCTTTCTTGTGAATATTTGGAAGTACTTTCTTGTTCATTCTTGGGAATATTTGGAAGTACTTTCTTGTTCATTCTTGTGAATGTTTGGAAGTACTTTCTTGTTCATTCTTGTGAATGTTCGGAAGTACTTTCTTGTTCTTTCTTGTGAATATTTGGAATTACTTTTTTGTTCTTTCTTGTGAATATTTGGAAGTACTTTCTAGTTCATTCTTGTGAATGTTTGGAAGTACTTTCTTGTTCATTCTTGTGAATGTTTGGAAGTACTTTCTTGGTCATTCTTGTGAATATTTGGAAGTACTTTCTTGTTCTTTCTTGTGAATATTTGGAAGTACTTTCTTGTTCATTCTTGTGAATATTTGGAATTACTTTCTTGTGAATATTTGGAAGTACTTTCTTGTTCATTCTTGTGAATATTTGGAAGTACTTTCTTGTTCATTCTTGTGAATGTTTGGAAGTACTTTCTTGTTCATTCTTGTGAATGTTTGGAAGTACTTTCTTGTTCATTCTTGTGAATATTTGGAATTACTTTCTTGTTCATTCTTGTGAATATTTGGAATTACTTTCTTGTTCATTCTTGTGAATGTTTGGAAGTACTTTCTTGGTCATTCTTGTGAATATTTGGAAGTACTTTCTTGTTAATTCTTGTGAATGATTGGAAGTACTTTTTTGTTCATTCTTGTGAATGTTTGGAAGTACTTTCTTGTTCTTTCTTGTAAATGTTTGGAAGTACTTTCTTGTTCATTCTTGTGAATGTTTGGAAGTACTTTCTTGTTCTTTCTTGTGATTGTTTGGAAGTACTTTCTTGCTCATTCTTGTGAATGTTTGGAAGTACTTTCTTGTTTTTTCTTGTGAATGTTTGGAAGTACTTTCATGTGAATGTTTAGAAGTACTTTCATGTTCTTTCTTATGAATATTTGGAAGTACTTTCTTCTACTTTCTTGTGAATGTTTGAAAGTACTTTCTTGTTCATTCTTGTGAATGTTTGAAAGTACTTTCTTGTGAATGTTCGGAAACATCACAACTTTGTGATGTTATTGAAAATATTTGGAAAGTTTGTTTGGAAGTTTTTTTTGATTTTTTTAAAAACTGAATATGTGTACACGAATTATTTTGTGTTTTGTTTCCACTGGATACATCTTGAGGAGCGAGTGACGTTGTTTAGTGAAGAAAAATGAAAGAGGGTTATTTAATTTAGTTTAGTCCAGTGTAGTTTAGTTTAGTCCAATGTAGTTTAGTTTAGTTTAGTCCAATGTAGTTTATTTTAGTCCAGTGTAGTTTAATTAAGTTTAGTGTAGTTTAGTTTAGTCCAAGGTAGTTTAATTTCTTTTAGTGTAGTTTAGTTTAGGCCAGTGTAGTTTTATGTAGTCCAGTGTAGTTTAGTATAGTTTAGTGTAGTTTAGTTTAGTCCAATGTAGTTTAGTCCAGTGTAGTTTAGTTTAGTCCAATGTAGTTTAGTCCAGTTTAGTTTAGTTTAGTGTAGTTTAGTTTATTCCAGTGTAGTTAAGGTTAGATTAGTGTAGTTTAGTTTACTCCAGTGTAGTTTAGTCCAGTGTAGTTTAGTTTATTCCAGTGTAGTTTAGTCCAGTGTAGTTTAGTTTAGTCCAATGTAGTTTAGTCCAGTGTAGTTTAGTTTAATCCAATGTAGTTTAGTCCAGTGTAGTTTAGTCCAGTGTAGTTAAGGTTAGATTAGTGTAGTTTAGTTTATTTCAGTGTAGTTAAGGGTAGATTAGTGTAGTTAGTTTATTCCAGTGTAGTTTAATTTATTCCAGTGTAGTTAAGGTTAGATTAGTGTAGTTTAGTTTAGTTTAGTCCAGTGTAGTTTAGTTTATTTCAGTGTAGTTTAGTTTATTTCAGTGTAGTTTAGTTTAGTCCAGTGTAGTTTAATTTATTCCAGTGTAGTTTAGTGTAGTTTAGTTTAGTGTAGTTTAGTTTATTTCAGTGTAGTTTAGTTTATTCCAGTGTAGTTTAGTTTAGTCCAGTGTAGATTAGTTTATTTCAGTGTAGTTTAGTTTATTCTAGTGTAGTTTAGCTTAGTCCAGTGTAGTTTAGTTTAGTCCACTGTAGGTTAGTGTAGTCCAGTGTAGATTAGTTTCGTGTAGTTTAGTGTAGTTTAGTGTAGTCCAGTGTAGATTAGTTTAGTGTAGTTTAGTGTAGTTTAGAGTAGTTTGATTGGGTGCAGTGCAGTTTGGTCAACTTTGTAGTACAGTAACAGATAGGGAGCCGCGAAAGCTCAGTGGTTAGTGAACTGGACTACAAAGGACAAGAGGTAGGGTTCGATCCTTACCGACGGCTGCCAGATTCACCCAGCCTTAAGTGGGTACCGTTTTTTTTCTGAGAAAGTAAAGCGGCACGGGCGTAATACCGACCACATTACCACAAATATCATGCGCCGAAGGTCTGTACACAATTATGGTAACTAAAATCATATTCCCTATACGCCACTTGGCGTGACGGGGCTCGTTACTTCCTTTACTTTTTAAAGTAACAGTAAAAAAAGCAAAGCAGTAACAGTACAGTACAGTACAGTACAGTACAGTACAGTACAGTACAGTACAGTACAGTATAGTATAGTATAATTTATAGTACAATACAGTGTAGTACAGTATAGTATAGTACAGTACAGTACAGTATAGTACAGTACAGTACAGTACAGTACAGTATAGTATAGTATAGTATAGTATGTGATGTGGTGTGGTATGGTGTGGTGTGGTATGGAATGGTATGGTATAGTATGGTATAATATTGTATAGTAGTACAATACAGTACAGTACAGTACAGTACAGAACAACACTGTAAACTAGTACAGTACAGTACAGTACAGTACAGTACAGCACTGTAAACTAGTACAGTACAACACAGTACAGTACTTTATAGTATAATTTAGTGGACAGGTCATCCTCATTGCGCATCAATGAAGTACATAAGTACTCTAGATCTCACCAGTATTATATCCCTCAACGTTTAGCGGCTAACGTCACCGGTGTTGTGTTGAATGACAAGTCTTCTTGAATTCCTGGATAGCACTCTCGTCTGGCATCTCCCACCTTGTCACGATATTCGTGATGTCTGTTCATGGCTGGGGATTCAGAGTAATTTTGTTAAGACAGTATCTTCCCCCCAACCCAAGCGTCCCAGAAGGCGTTCAGAATGTCATCGCGGTCCATTGCCCTTAACCAGACAAACTGGCAAGACGCAGAAAGCTCATTATCTATTACTTCCGTCTGCCCTGGCATGAAAATGAAACAAGTTTGTTGTTAGACAAGACCTCCCCAGAGAGATTACCATTGCCAGACGAGAGAAGCGTGGAAAGAGTCAATCACTGTAGTTTAACACTGATACCTTAGTTAACTCATTCATATCATTTCATCATCATCAAGTACCGTGCCTGCTGACTTAGGTAATCATGTTTTTTTCTCTATCTACAGTTATTTATCATTTCTGTTGTTGACCTTCTGCCACCATTCTCTTAAGCTGTCTGGTATTTTTTCTCTTTGCTTCCCACTATCTCTTCGTCCCTCAATTTTCCCAGTTGTCACAAAATATTCCAGCTGTTCTCTTCTCACTGTACGGCAAAATAAAATGAAGATTGTTTCTTCTTAACTTTGGAAATTAGCTCTCTTTTTAATTGGCCTCTTTCAGAATGTTTTCATTACTCTTCTTAGCTGTCCATGGTACTCTCAACATTCTTCTGTAAAACCACATTTCTACAGCCTCCAGTGATTTTCTTGTCTGTTGTCCCATTGTCCATGATTCACATCCATATGTTAAGACTGGCTCTACATACCATTAAAGAACTCGTTTTCTTTCTTATATTTCTCAAAAATGGTTTGCTCAGTATCTTCCTCATTTCTTGTGTTTCAGGAAGAGAAAATACACATACAGGACGTGTTGTGTAAGAGAAAATACACATACAGGACGTGTTGTGTAAGAGAAAATACACATAGAGGACGTGTTGTGTAAGAGAAAATACACACACAGGACGTGTTGTGTAAGAGAAAATACACACACAGGACGTGTTGTGTAAGAGAAAATACACATACAGGACGTGTTGTGTAAGAGAAAATACACATACAGGACGTGTTGTGTAAGAGAAAATACACATACAGGACGTGTTGTGTAAGAGAAAATACACATACAGGACGTGTTGTGTAAGAGAAAATACACATACAGGACGTGTTGTGTAAGAGAAAATACACACACAGGACGTGTTGTGTAAGAGAAAATACACACACAGGACGTGTTGTGTAAGAGAAAATACACATACAGGACGTGTTGTGTAAGAGAAAATACACATACAGGACGTGTTGTGTAAGAGAAAATACACATACAGGACGTGTTGTGTAAGAGAAAATACACATACAGGACGTGTTGTGTAAGAGAAAATACACATACAGGACGTGTTGTGTAAGAGAAAATACACATACAGGACGTGTTGTAAATTCAAACTGATTTGAAGTTGTGTTGTTTTTTTAACTAAGAAATTTGTCTTAAAAATTTGCCGCCTCTATATCCAAAGCTGGCTACTATGGTTCACCATTCCACTTTGTGTCTTGCTTTGATAAGGCAGGTTGTCACAGGCTTACTTGTCACTCCTTTGATGCTACTCATCCACGTTATTCTGGGTCTGTCTCTGCCCTCTTTTACCTTGTATTTACCAGTCCAATATTACCTTTAGCATGATATGTCTTTTAACAAGCCCCAACAATCTCATTTGTCTTGTTTTAATTGTATTTAATTGTCCTCTTTTCATTTTTAGTTGTTTAAAGACTTCATCGTTTGTTTTCGTTTCTTATCCTCCAATTTGCCTATTCTTCTATAAATCCACATTTCAAAGTTTTCAAAATTCAAAACAGAATGATTCCCCTGCTTAAATTGTATGTATTATTTCACAATCTGTGATAATTAATGTGACAATAGAATGTAAAATAGCAAAATACTAAACAAATACGGGGAATCAGAAGGGGGCACATCGACACTCGACTCATTAAAGAACTGCTTCAACTATCATCATCATCATGTGCCATACCGGTTAGCGTAGGCGATCATGTCCTTCCACAATCTTCTATCCACAGTGCATAGTATCAGTTCTGTTGTTGACTGTTTTCCAAGCCGTGAAACCAAGCTATCCATTATTTTCTCTCTTTGTCGTCCGTGATCTCTCTTTCCTTTCTTTTTCCAGTTGTAACCAAGTATTCCAACTTTCCTCTTCTTATGATGTGCAAGAAAAATGTTGATTGTTTCTTTCTGATGTTTTTCAGGAGCTCCCTTTTTGTGTTGGCCTCTTTGAGAACTTCCTCATCGGTCTTTTCAGCTGTCAGGGAACTTTCAACATTCTTCTGAGAAATACCATCTCTGTGGCCTCTAATCGTCTTTTCATTTGTTTGTCTACTGTCTATGATTTGCTCCCATATGTCAGAATTGGTTCTATATAGCACTGATGAACTCTCTTTCTCACATCTATTGACATAGATTTGTTGCATAAGATATTTTTCATTTTCAGAAATGCTATTTTGGCCTGAGCTATTCTGCCTTTTATTTCTGTGGTGCATCTTCCATCTGATGTTATTATTGTGCCCAAGTATTTGACGCTCTCCACTTGTTTTAGATTTATCAGCTTCAACTATAACAACAAGAAAACGAACTATAGCTGACCGAGGCTATTAGTAACGCGTAGGGTTAAAACACAGAAATGCATCAAAATGCGAAACTACAAACGCTAATAATATGGGGAAATAAGTAGAATGGTCAGTAAAGAGTAAGTAAGAGGAAAAGTAAGGAGAAAGAAGGATAAGATAAGAAGAATAAAAAGATGAAGAAATAGATGATGGTGAAGGATAAGATCATCATCATCATGTGCCATACCGGTTGGCGTAGGTGATCATGTTCCTCCACAATCTTCTATATACTGTACATCGTATCAGTTCTGTTGTGGACTGTTTTCCATGCCATGACACCAAGCTATCCAGTATTTTCTCTCTTTTTCGCCCGCGATCTCTCTTTCCTTTTATTTTGCCAGTTGTAACCAAGTATTCCAACTTTCCTCTTCTCATGATGTGCCCGAAAAATGTTGATTGCTTCTTTCTGATGTTTTTTAAGAGCTCCCTTTTTGTATTGGCCTCTTTGAGAACTTCCTCTTTTAGCTGTCCAGGGAACTTTTAACATTCTTCTGAGAAATCCCCTCTCTGTGGCTCTAATTTAAAAGAAGGATAAGATAACGATAATTATTTTATTGATGTACAGAGGAATATCCCTATTGAGTTAAGTTGGTAAAATGTTTGCTAAAATATTAGAGAGGAGAGTAAGATACATAATAGAACCTCAATTAAGTAATAATCAATTCGGATTCAGAAAAGGCAAAAGCTGTACTGATGCTATATTTACATTGAGACAACTATGTGAAAAAACAATAGAATATGACAGAAACCTAAATATAGTGTTTATAGATCAGGAAAAAGCGTTTGATCGTGTGGACAGGAACAAACTTTGGCAAACTTTAGAAACCTACGGGGTAGCAGGACAACTACAAGATAATATAATGGCGTTATATAAAAACAGTCAAAGTGCCGTTAGAACATCGGAAGGTCTGTCAGAATGGTTTCAGGTTACAACAGGTGTAAGACAAGGATGTGTCCTCTCACCACTCCTCTTCATCATATATATGGACAAAATAAATCAGGAAACAACTAACAACAAGGACAAATCAAATAATAACATAGAGGTAGAAAATTCTAACATCAATGAGCTACTCTTCGCAGATGACCAATGCCTAATATATGAGGATGAAAACCTGCTACAACAGCATTTAACATCTCTAGATAAAAGCTGCACAAACTACAGTATGAAAATTAACACAGCAAAAAAAGAGACTATAAGAATAAGCAAATTGAGACACCCATTAAACATTAAGATCAAAGATAAAGAAATAAAACAAGTAGAGTAATTCAAGTATTTAGGCACAATGTTCACAGAAGATGGAAAACTAGGCAGAGAAATTGACATGAGAATACAAAAAGCAAATGCTGTCACATACCAGCTTTCACCATTGCTAAGACATCCAAACATTTCTATGCCAGCTAAACAACAAATGATAAATAGCATTTTCATAACAACTTTGTGCTATGAAAGTCAAACATGGACCCTTTCTAAATTACATTTAAGAAAGATCAATACATGTGAGATGCGATGCTTGAGAAAAGTAACAAACAACACAAGAAGAGATAGAATATCAAATGAAACCATAAGAAAAATGGTATGAACAAAACCCTGCCAAGAATATATAGAATAAACCAACTTAAATGGTTTGGCCACCTGGTCAGAATGAACCCTTACCAATCACCATCAAGGGCGTTCTTCTCGAGAATGCATGGAAAAAGACCAAGAGGAAGACCCAGAAGAAGATGGATAGATGCAGTGATAGAGATATGTAACAACAAAGGAAAATCACTAATTCAGACAGTTCGAGCAGCTCAAGAACGACAAATGATATAAACCACGACACCTTTTAGGTATCAGTGAGAAAGAGAAAAGAAGAAGATGGATAGATGCAGTGACAGAGACATGTAACAACAAAGGAAAATCACTAATTCAGACAGTTCGAGCAGCTCAAGAACGACAAATGATATAACCACGACACCTTTTAGGTATCAGTGAGAAGAGAAAAGAAGAAGATGGATAGATGCAGTGATTGAGACATGTAACAACAAGGAAAATCACTAATTCAGACAGTTCGAGCAGCTCAAGAACGACAAATGATATAAACCACGACACCTTTTAGGTATCAGTGAGAAAGAGAAAAGAATACGAAGAATAATTTTATTACATTTTTATATCTTTTATGTATGTTTAATTATATATGTACTAACAATTTAAAAAATATTTTTCTTTTTATTATAATTTTTTTTCTCCATTATTTAATATATTCTTATTTTATTTTAAATACATATCTATGTTTGTGTTGTATGTTTGTTTTTGTCCCTGCTGAATGCCTATTGAGCAGAAACGTTGTTCTAATTTGTATAGTCCACTTATTACTTTAGCCATCATTAAAGCTTTAACCATCCTGTTTTCTCTATTTCCTATGTTATTTTTCCTATCTGTATTTGTGTTCATTTCTCCTATTAGTAACGCGACAACATAATGCGGGCTTCTTTCTAACATTATTTGAGGATAGGTAAATAATGCGGTAATGCTTTCTCGATAATGGATGGGAACTGTTGTTGTGTTGTTTCAGCTGCTAGTATATTAGAGTCGGCTGGAGGCTGATTTTTGGTTAAAGGCTTTCAATAAGGCAGATAGAGAGAGAGTGGGGGAGGGAGAGAGGGAGAGGGTAGAGAGGGGGAGGGAAGAGGGAGAAAGAATGAGAGGTAGGGAGAAGGGGAGTGAGGAATGGCGGGGGAGAGAAGGGAGGAAACGAGAAAGAAGGAGAGAGGGGGAGGGGAGAGAATGAAAAAGAAGGAAGAGGAGGAAGCGGAGAGAGAGGGAGAAAAGAGTGAGGGGGAGAGAGATAGAAGTGAGGGGAGAAAAGACAGAGGAGTGAGGGAAAGAGAGATAGAAGTGATCGGGAAAAATCAAAGGAATGAGGGAGAGAAAGGAGTGAGGGGAGAGAGGGAAAGGAGTGAGGGAAAGGAGTGAGGGAAAGGAGTGAGGGGAGAGAGGGAAAGGAGTGAGGGGAGAGAGGGAAAGGAGTGAGGGGAGAGAGGGAAAGGAGTGAGGGGAGAGAGGGAAAGGAGTGAGGGGAGAGAGGGAAAGGAGTGAGGGGAGAGAGGGAAAGGAGTGAGGGGAGAGAGAGAAAGGAGTGAGGGGGAGAGAGAGAGAAAGGAGTGAGGGCAGAGAGAGAAAGGAGTGAGGGGAGAGAGAGAAAGGAGTGAGGGGAGAGAGAGAAAGGAGTGAGGGGAGAGAGGGAAAGGAGTGAGGGGAGAGAGGGAAAGATGTGAGGGGAGAGAGGGAAAGAAGTGAGGGGAGAGAGGGAAAGATGTGAGGGGAGAGAGGGAAAGGAGTGAGGGGAGAGAGGGAAAGGAGTGAGGGGAGAGAGGGAAAGGAGTGAGGGAGAGAGGGAAAGGAGTGAGGGGAGAGAGGGAAAGGAGTGAGGGGAGAGAGGGAAGATGTGAGGGGAGAGAGGGAAAGAAGTGAGGGGGGAAGAGACAAAGGAGTGAAGGGGGGAAGAGACAAAGGAGTGAAGGGGGAAGAGACAAAGGAGTGAAGGGGGAAGAGACAAAGGAGTGAAGGGGGGAAGAGACAAAGGAGTGAAGGGGGGAAGAGACAAAGGAGTGAAGGGGGGAAGATACAAAGGAGTGAAGGGGGGAAGAGACAAAGGAGTGAAGGGGGGAAGAGACAAAGGAGTGAAGGGGGGAAGAGACAAAGGAGTGAAGGGGGGAAGAGACAAAGGAGTGAAGGGGGGAAGAGACAAAGGAGTGAAGGGGGAAAGAGACAAAGGAGTGAAGGGGGAAGAGACAAAGGAGTGAAGGGGGAAGAGACAAAGGAGTGAAGGGGGGAAAGACAAAGGAGTGAAGGGGGAAGAAACAAAGGAGTGAAGGGGGAAGAGACAAAGGAGTGAAGGGGGGAAGAGACAAAGGAGTGAAGGGGGAAGAGACAAAGGAGTGAAGGGGGGAAGAGACAAAGGAGTGAAGGGGGAAGAGACAAAGGAGTGAAGGGGGAAGAGACAAAGGAGTGAAGGGGGAAGAGACAAAGGAGTGAAGGGGGAAGAGACAAAGCAGTGAAGGGGGGAAGAGACAAAGGAGTGAAGGAGGAAGAGACAAAGGAGTGAAGGGGAAGAGACAAAGGAGTGAAGGGGGAAGAGACAAAGGAGTGAAGGGGGAAGAGACAAAGGAGTGAAGGGGGAAGAGACAAAGGAGTGAAGGTGGCAAGAGACAAAGGAGTGAAGGGGGGAAAAACAAAGGAGTGAAGGGGGGAGACAAAGGAGTGAAGGGGGGAAGAGACAAAGGAGTGAAGGGGGAAGAGACAAAGGAGTGAAGGGGGGAAGAGACAAAGGAGTGAAGGGGGGAAGAAACAAAGGAGTGAAGGGGGGAAGAAACAAAGGAGTGAAGGGGGGAAGAAACAAAGGAGTGAAGGGGGGAAGAAACAAAGGAGTGAAGGGGGAAGAGACAAAGGAGTGAAGGGGGGAAGAGACAAAGGAGTGAAGGGGGAAGAGACAAAGGAGTGAAAGAGAGGGAAGGAAAGGAGTGTGGGGAGAAAAGACAAAGGAGTGTGAGAGAGAAAGGAGTGTGGGGAGAAAAGACAAAGGAGTGGGAGAGAGAGAAAGGAGTGTGGGGAGAAAAGACAAAGGAGTGAAAGAGAGAGAGAGGGAAAGGAGTGTGGGGAGAAAAGAAAAAGGAGTGGGAGAGAGAGAGAGAGAGAGAAAAAGGAGTGTGGAGAAAGAGGGCAAAGGAGTGGGAGAGAGAGAGAAAGGAGTGAAGGGAGAAAGACAAAGGAGTGAGGTGAAGAGAGAAAAGAGTTAGGGAGAGAGAGAAAGGAGCGAGGCGGAAGAAGAGACAAAGGAGTGAGGGAGAAGAGAGAAAAGAGTTAGGGAGAGAGATAGGAGTGAGGGGAGAGAGAGACAAAGGAATGAGGGAGAAGAGAGAAAAGAGTTAGGGAGAGAGAGAAAGGAGCGAGGGGGAAGAAGAGACAAAGGAGTGAGGGAGAAGAGAGAAAAGAGTTAGGGAGAGAGATAGGAGTGAGGGGAGAGAGAGAGACAAAGGAGTGAGGGAGAAGAGAGAAAGGAGTTAGAGAGAGAGAGAGAGAGAAAGGAGCGAGGGAAAGAAGAGACAAAGGAGTGAGGAAGAAGAAAGAAGAGTTAGGGAGAGATAGAAAGGAGTGAGGGGAGAGTGAGACAATGGAGCGAGGGAGAGAGAGAAAGGAGTGGGAGGTGAGAGAGAAAGGAGCGAGCGGGAGAAAGAGAGACAATTTATGGAGAGAGAAAGAGAAAGGAGTTAGGGTGTGAGAAAAAGGAGAGAGGTGGAGAGAGAGAGAAAGGAGTGGGAGTGAGAGAGAAAGGAGCGAGGGAAGAGAGGGGAAGAAAGTATTGAGGGGAAGAGAGAGAAAGGAGTAAGAGAGAAAAAGAGAAGAGAGAAAGAAGTTAGGGAGAGAGAGATAGGAGTGAGGGAGAAGGGAGAAAGGAGTGAGAAAGGAGAGAGAGTGAGAAAGGAGAGAGAGAAAGTATTGAGGTAGAGAGAGAATGGAGTGAGGGGGGAGAGAGAAAGGAGTGAGGAGAGAAAGAGAAAGGAGTGAAAACAGAGAGAGAAAGGAGTTAAAAGAAAAAGAGAGAAAGGAGAGAGTGATGAAAGAGAAAGGAGTTAATGAGAGAGAGAGAGAGAGAGAGAGAGAAAGGAGTGAGGTGGTGAAAGAGAAAGGAGTGAAGAGAGAGAGAGAGAGAGAGAAAGGAATGAGGTGGTGAAAGAGAAAGGAGTGAAGAGAGAGAGAGAGAGAGAAAGGAGTGAAAACAGATAGAGAGAAAGGAGTGAAAACAGAAAGAAAGAAAGGAGTGATGTGGTGAAAGAGAAAGGAGTGAAGAGAGAGAGAGAGAAAGGAGTGAAAACAGAAAGAGAGAAAGGAGTGAAAACAGAAAGAAAGAAAGGAGTGAGGTGGTGAAAGAGAAAGGAGTGAAGAGAGAAAGAGAGAGAGAGAGAAAGAGAGAGAAAGGAGTGAAAACAGAAAGAGAGAAAGGAGTGAAAACAGAAAGAGAGAAAGGAGTGAGGTGGTGAAAGAGAAAGGAGTGAAGAGAGAAAGAGAGAGAGAGAGAAAGGAGTGAAAACAGAAAGAGAGAAAGGAGTGAGGTGGTGAAAGAGAAAGTAGTGGAAAGATAAAGAGAGAAAGGAGAGAGGGGAGAGATGAAGGAGTGAAGGGGAGAGAAAGAGAAAGAAGGAGAGAAGGAGGACAAAGATGTGGAGTGGAGTGAGAGAAAAAGGGAGAGAGAGAGGAAGTCAGAAGGACATAAAATAGAGAGATGGAGGGAGCGAAATAGAGAGAGAGAGAGAGCGAAAGAGTGAAAGAAATAGTGATAGAGAGATAAATAGATAATGAAAGATAGGCGAAGAGAGAAAGTGCAAGAGAGAGAGAGAGAGAGAGAGAGAGAAAGAGATGAGAGAGGAAGCTAGAAAGACAGAAAGAGGGTCAGAATAAAGGGAGATTGAGAAATAACGAATGAGAAAGAGTGAGAGGGTAAGACTGAGAGGTTGAGAGAGGACATAGAGAGGAGAGAGGGAGAGAAAGTGGCAGAGAGAGAGAAATAGAGAGAATAATAGGAAGAAAGAGAGAAAGAATGCGATGGAGTAATATAAAAATAATAGAAAGAAGGAGACAAAGAAAGAAAGAAAGAAAAAAAGAAATAGAAAGAGAGAGAGGGATAGATAGAGAGAAAGAAAGAGAGAGTACAATCTAGAGAATTACATATAATAGAAAGATTGAAAAAATCAGAAAGAGAAAGAGAGAGAGAGAGAGAGAGAGGACGATGCGAGAAAAAGAGAGAAAGAAAGAAAAAGAGTGAAAGAGAGAGAGAGAGAGAGAGAGAGAGAGAGAGAGAGTGAGTGAAATGAAAGAAAATATATTTTCACGAGTGATTAACTACCCCAAAAGCAGTCTTAGAAAAGTGCTATCATTCGAGCATTTCTCACGTTTCTGAGGCCCAGTCGAGGGTTTGTGTGAGATTCATGAACAGGAGGCACAAGCCCCAGTGCAGCCATCACGTGATATAAATGTCGTAGATTTTATTTTCTCTCTTTGTTTGTTTTTATTTCTTCACTTCTTTAACAATCCGAGTTATAGCACACGATCGTCTTTCTGGCAGTCTCGGTCATTACAATGACTTCCGATGTAAGGTTTCCTACATGTTAATGTAACGTTTCCTAGATGTTGATGTAAGGTTTCTTAGATGTTAATGCAACGTTTTCTAGATGTTGATGTAAGGTTTCCTGGGTGTTCATATAAGGTTTCCTAGATGTGGATATAAGGTTTCCTAGATGTGGATATAAGGTTTCCTAGATGTTGATGTAAGGTTTCCTTGATGTTGATGTAAGGTTTCCTGGATGTTGATGTAATGTTTCATAGATGTTGATATAAGGTTCCTGGATGTTGATGTAAGGTTCCTTGATGTTGATGTAAGGTTTCCTAGATATTGATGTAAGTTTTCCTGGATGTTGAAGTAAGGTTTCCTGGATGTTGATGTAAGGTTTCATAAATGTTGATGTAAGGTTTCCTAGATGTTGATGTAAGGTTTCCTAGTTGTTGTAAGGTTTCCTGGAAGTTGATGTAAGGTTTCCTAGATGCTGATGTAAGTTTTCCTAGATGTTGATGTAAGGTTTCCTGGATGTTGTTGCTATGTTTCCTAGATGTTGATGTAAGTTTTCCTGGATGTTGATGTAATTCTTCCTAGATGTTGATGTAAGGTTTCCTAGATGTTGATGTATTGTTTCCTGGATGTTGACGTAAGGTTTCCTAGTTGCTGTTGTAAGGTTTCCTGTATGCTGTTGTAAGGATTTCTGTATGTTGTTGTAAGGTTTTCTAGATGCTGTTGTAAGGTTTCCTAGATGATGTTGTAAGGTTTTCTAGATGCTGTTGTAAGGTTTCCTAGATGCTGTTTTAAGGTTTCCTAGATGCTGTTGTAGGTTTTCTTGGATATTGATGTAAGGTTTCCTAGATGCTGTTGTAAGGTTTCCTGGATGTTGTTGTAAGGTTTCCTAGATGTTGTTGTAACGTTTCCTAGATGTTATTGTAAGGTTTCCTGGATGTTGTTGTAAGGATTCCTGGATGTTGTTGTAAGGTTTCTAGATGTTGTTGTAAGGTTTCTTGGATGTTGTTGTAAGGTTTCCTGGATGTTGTTGTAAGGTTTATTGGATGCTGTTGTAAGGTTTCTTAGATGCTGTTGTAAGGTTTCCTAGATGTTGTTGTAAGGTTTCCTGGATGTTGTTGTAAGGTTACTTGGATGTTGATGTAATTTTTTCTGGATGTTGATGTAATGTTTCCTGGATGTTGTTGTAAGGTTTCTTAGATGCTGTTGTAATTTTTCCTAGATGTTGTTGTAAGGTTTCCTGGATGTTGTTGTAAGGTTTCCTGGATGTTGATTTAAGTTTTCCTGGATGTTGATGTAAGGTTTCCTGGATGTTGATGTAAGGTTTCCTAGATGTTGTTGTAAGGTTTCCTGGATGTTGATGTAATTTTTCCTGGATGTTGATGTAATGTTTCCTGGATGTTGATGTAAGGTTTCCTGGATGTTGATGTAATGTTTCCTGGATGTTGATGTAAGTTTTCCTGGATGTTGATGTAGGTGTTCCTGGATGTTGATGTAAGGTTTCCTAGATGCTTTTGTAAGGTTTCCTGGATGTTGTTGTAAGGTTTCCTAAATGTTATTGTAAGGTTTCCTGGATGTTGTTGTAAGGTTTCCTGGATGTTGTTGTAAGGTTTCCTGGATGTTGATTTAAGTTTTCCTGGATGTTGTGGTAAGGTTTCCTAGATATTGATGTAAGGTTTCCCAGATGATGTTGTTGTAAGGTTTCTTGGATGTATTTGTAAGCTTTCCTGGATGTTGTGGTAAGTTTTCTGGATGTTGATGTAAGTTTTCTTGGAAGTTGCTCTAAGGTTTCGTGGATACTGATTTTATTTTTCATGAATGTTGTTGTAAGATTTCCTAGATGCTGTTGTAAGATTTCCTGGACGTTGTGGTATGTTTTCCTGGATGTTGTTGTAAGATTTCCTGGATGTTTTATGTAACGTTTCCTGGATGTTGATGTAAGGTTGTCTGGATGTTGTTGTAAGGTTTCCTGGATGTTGATGTAATTTTTCCTGGATGTTGTTGTAAGGTTTCCTGGATGTTGATGTAATTTTTCCTGGATGTTGTTGTAAGGTTTTCTGGAAGTTGTTGTAAGGTTTCCTGGATGTTGTTGTTGTAAGATTTCCTGGATGTTGTTGTAAGGTTTCCTGGTTTTGATGTAATTTTTCCTTGATTTTGTTGCATGCTTTACTGGATGTTGTTGTAAGGTTGCCTGGATGTTGTTGTAAGGCTGCCTGGATGTTGATGTAATTTTTTCTTGATGTTGTTGTAAGGTTTCCTGGATGTTGTTGTAAGGCTGCCTGGATGTTGATGTAATTTTTCCTGGATGTTGTTGTAAGGTTTCCTGGATGTTAATGTAAAGTTGCCTGGATGTTGATGTAAAATTGCCTGCATGTTTTGTATGTTTTCCTGGATGTTGATGTAAGGTTTCCTGGATGTTGTTGTAAGGTTTTCTGGATGTTGATGTAAGGTTTCCTGGATGTTGATGTAAGGTTTCCTAGATGTTGATGTAAGGTTTCCTGGATGTTGTTGTACGGTTGTCTGGATGTTGATGTACGGTTTCCTGCATGTTGTTGTACGGTTGTCTGGATGTTGATGTAAGGTTTCCTGGATGTTGTTGTACGGTTGTCTGGATGTTGATGTACGGTTCCTGGATGTTGATGTAAAGTTTCAGTGACGCTGTTCTGAAGTAACAATACTGGAAATGATAATGGAGTGTAATCATCAACAGGTGGAGTGTCCTTCGCAGAACGTTACATTCACCACAGCCTGTCTGAAAGAATCTCTGTCTCTAGCCAGATCTCCCACAGAACGTTACATTCACCACAGCCTGTCTGAAAGAATCTCTGTCTCTAGCCAGATCTCCCACAGATCGTTACATTCACCACAGCCCGTCTGAAAGAATCTCTGTCTCTAGCCAGATCTCCCACAGATCGTTACATTCACCACAGCCCGTCTGAAAGAATCAATGTCTCTAGCCAGATCTCCACAGAACGTTATATTCACCACAGCCCGTCTGAAAGAATCTCTGTCTCTAGTCAGATCTCTCACACAACGTTACATTCACCACAGCCCGTCTGAAAGAATCTCTGTCTCTAGCCAGATCTCCCTCAGAACGTTACATTCACCACAGCACGTCTGAAAGAATCTCTGTCTCTAGCCAGATCTCCCACAGAACGTTACATTCACCACAGCCCGTCTGAAAGAATCTCTGTCTCTAGCCAGATCTCCCACAGAACGTTACATTCACCACAGCCCGTCTGAAAGAATCAATGTCTCTAGCCAGATCTCCCACAGAACGTTACATTCACCACAGCCCGTCTGAAAGAATCAATGTCTCTAGCCAGATCTCCCACAGAACGTTACATTCACCACAGCCCGTCTGAAAGAATCAATGTCTCTAGCCAGATCTCCCACAGAATGTTACATTCACCACAGCCCGTCTGAAAGAATCTCTGTCTCTAGCCAGATCTCCCACAGAACGTTACATTCACCACAGCCCGTCTGAAAGAATCTCTGTCTCTAGCCAGATCTCCCACAGAACGTTACATTCACCACAGCACGTCTGAAAGAATCTCTGTCTCTAGCCAGATCTCCCACAGAACGTTACATTCACCACAGCCCGTCTGAAAGAATCTCTGTCTCTAGCCAGATCTCCCACTTCTTCTGTTGTAATGTTCAAGGTCTCCTTGATGTCTTGAAGCTACCTTCTTCTTTGTTTGCCCCCGGCTCATCTTCCTGCTACCAAGCCTTATATTATTATTCTTTCCAGCTTGCTGTGTCTTTTGACGTGGCAATAGTATTTCAATTTTCTATGTAGATTGGGGTTAAGTCTGTTAATATGTCTTCATTGCTCTTTATCAATATGCAAGTTATTTATTTCTTTGTATTTTGATGAATATATGTTCTTCTGTAAATTAGAGACAACACTGATAGTGATAATATACAGTGAGTAATGATGCAAATTAGAGACAGCACTGACAGTAATAATATACAGTGAGTAATGATATAAATTAGAGACAGCACTGATAGTGATAATATATAGTGAGTAATGATGTAAATTAGAGACAGCAGTGAGAGTGATAATGGGAATAAAGTTGTAAATTAGAGACAGCAGTGAGAGTGATAATTGGGAATAAAGATGTAAGTTAGAGACAGCAGTGAGAGGGATAATTGGTCAGTAACGATGTAAATTAGAGACAGCAATGAGAGTGATAATGGGAATAAAGATGTAAATTAGAGACAGCAGTGAGAGTGATAATTGGGAATAAGATGTAAGTTAGAGACAGCAGTGAGAGTGATAATTGGGAATAAAGATGTAAGTTAGAGACAGCAGTGACACAGAGAATAGTGAGCAAAGATATAAATAAGAGACAACACTGACAGAGACAATAGTGAGCAAAGATATAAATAAGAGACAACACTGACAGAGACAATAGTGAGCAAAGATATAAATAAGAGACAACACTGACAGAGACAATAGTGAGCAAAGATATAAATAAGAGACAACACTGACAGAGACAATAGTGAGCAAAGATATAAATAAGAGACAACACTGACAGAGACAATAATGAGCAAAGATATAAATAAGAGACAACACTGATAGATACAATAGTGAGCAAAGATATAAATAAGAGACAACACTGATAGAGATAATTGTGAGCAAAGAGGCAAATAAGAGACAGGCTGAACTCAGTAACCGCTGCAAAACAAGCTCACAGATGATTGGCTTAATCTCAGTTCCGCTTCCGGTAATGGATGCCGGGACGTCTAAGACGGCGATTGGTCAATTAATTCCAGTGATTGAAACAGCGATCACGTGACGATGTTTTAGTTTGACAAAACTGGGCATCGATAGAGCCTTGTCTGGACACTCGTTCATCATCTCTTGTGGTGAGGCGGTGTGGATATATTTGTTGGTGTTGCTCTATTTAATGTTGGATGTGATACTCCAACAATACATGGTGTGATGAAAGACTATGTCGTTACGGTGATACATGTATCATATCGTACATAATAATGTATAGACATTTCTATCACAACTCACTGTCTGAGAGCGTGGATTAATTTATTTGCGTCTCGTCTTCTTCTACCTTTCAGCTCCCTGTGGAGCATAGGTCTTCAACAAACACTTTCAGCTCCCTGTGGAGCATAGGTCTTCAACAAACACGTTCAACTCCCTGTGGAGCTTAGGTCTTCAACAAACACGTTCAACTCCCTATGGAGCATAGGTCTTCAACAAACACGTTCAACTCCCTATGGAGCATAGGTCTTCAACAAACACGTTCAACTCTTTCTGGAACATAGGTCTTCAACAAACAAGTTCAACTCCCTGTGGAGCATAGGTCTTCAACAAACACTATCAACTCCCTGTGGAGCTTAGGTCTTCAACAAACACGTTCAACTCCCTGTGGAGCATAGGTCTTCAACTAACACTTTCAGCTCCCTGTGGCACATAGGTCTTCAACAAACACTTTCAGCTCCCTGTGGAGCATATGTCTTTAACAAACACTTTCCAAGCCAACACGATCAGACTTCCGGTGCGTGACTGTACTGCCAACACGATCAGACTTCCGGTGCGTGACTGTACTGGCGTTCATCATCTCTTGCGGATGGTAGCTGGAGCCTTCAAAGTTCAACGCAACAGGAGGTCGACACCTGGGAGTCATGACCCAGTCGGGCCCACCTCCCCTAGACTGTCAAGAAGCTGAAGGACCGAAGCACTTCTCGCCGGGGACCTACTTCTGAAGAACAGATTACCTCCTACTGCGAAACTCTGTATAAAAATTTCCAAAAACTGATGAAATGCTTGGTCCGGTAGCGAGTGAGACACCTTGTCACTGGACATAATTTACTTCTTAATAACTAAATAGCCATAGGAATTAGCAACCAAACAGGTCAGTGTGAAGATATATATAAAACAATGAGTCAGACAAGGCTGTGTTCTGTCGCCGGATTTGTTTTCACTTTACAGCGAACATATTATGAGAGCATTAGTAGACAAAAAAGGAATTGAAGTCAACGGTCACAACATAAATAATTTGCGATATGCGGATGATACAGTCTTAATAGCAGAAACAGAGAATGAACTACAAGAAATGATAGACATAATAGTAAAAGAAAGCAACAAGAAAGGTCTCAGTCTGAATAGTAAGAAAACAGAAGTAATGGTCATATCGAAGAAACAATCATCACCAACATGCAGCATAAAAATAAACGAGACAAATCTGAAACAAGTGCAACGTTTCAAACACTTGGGCACAATAATAACATCAGATGGGAGATGCACCACAGAAATAAAAAGCAGAATAGCTCAAGCCAAAATAGCATTTCAGAAAATGAAAAATATCTTATGCAACAAATCTATGTCAATGAGAAAGAGAGTTCATCGGTGCTATATAGAACCAATTCTAACCTATGGAAGCGAATCATGGACAGTAGACAAACAAATGAAAAGACGATTAGAGGCCACAGAGATGGGATTTCTCAGAAGAATGTTGAAAGTTTCCTGGACAGATAAAAAGACAATGAGGAAGTTCTCAAAGAGGCCAACACAAAAAGGGAGCTCTAAAAAAACATCAGAAAGAAGCAATCAACATTTTTCGGGCACATCATGAGAAGAGGAAAGTTGAATACTTGGTTACAACTGGCAAAATAAAAGGAAAGAGAGATCGCGGACGACAAAGAGAGAAAATACTGGATAGCTTGGTGTCATGGCATGGAAAACAGTCAAGAACAGAACTGATACGATGCACTGTAGATAGAAGATTGTGGAGGGACATGATCGCCTACGCCAACTGGTATGGCACATGATGATGATGATTGTTATATATTTGTGATTACCAAGAAATAAATTACCACGTCTACAGATCATAAATGAAGAACCGGGAAAACAAAGTAGGATTAATCCCGGCCATGGAATATATAAAGAAACAACACATAAAATGGTTTGGCAACGTGACAAGGCAGAAAGAAAAAAACACAACATAACGAGCCCTCAATAAACGTTGCGAGATGACCAAACTCAAGGGTCGACAACGAAATAGATGGATCGATGGAATATTAGAAGCACTAGGAAACACAACAGCTGCAGAAGCGAACAGAAGAACAAAAGACCGCAAATTACATCTCCCCGCGACGCTTAAAGGCAAATGAAGAAGGAAAGAAGCAGAAGAAAAGTACAGATCAAATGAACGACATCAACATAACCCAATCAAAAACTCTGCCGTACTATGGAGATTCCAGAAGATGACGTCACAAGAACGTGAATTCACATGCACTCGTTATCTGGGAAAAAAAACCCTCGATTGTTCATCGGTTTGTGGCCGATCCAGAAATCAAGGATCAACTTCACGCGAGTAGTTGGTGACGCACAATATGACACGACTTGTCGAGTGTCTTCACACGGCAGAGGGCGCTGGCAAATTGGTCTGTTCAAGCTTAATCTTGCCACACACAGGGTTTCAAATAGTCGTTTCATTGGTCTAAAGATCTGACAGACGATTGGAGGATCTAATATTAGGGGACTGGGGGGACGGGCAATAGGAGAGTTTAGTACAAGGGAGACTGTGTGGACAGGCGATATGAGAGTTTAGTACAAGGGAGACTGTGTGGACGGACGATAGGGGAGTTTAGTACAAGGGAGACTGTGTGGACAGGCGATAGGAGAGTTTAGTACAAGGGGGACTGTGTGGACAGACAATAGGGAGTTTAGTACAAGGGGGACTGTGTGGACAGACGATAGGAGAGTTTAGTACAAGGGAGACTGTGTGGACGGACGATAGGGGAGTTTAGTACAAGGGGGCTGGGTGGACAGACGATAGGAGAGTTTAGTACAAGGGAGACTGTGTGGACGGACGATAGGGGAGTTTAGTACAAGGGGGCTGGGTGGACAGACGATAGGGGAGTTTAGTACAAGGGGGACTGTGTGGACGGACGATAGGAGAGTTTAGTACAAGGGAGACTGTGTGGACGGACGATACGGGAGTTTAGTACAAGGGGGCTGGGTGGACAGACGATAGGGGAGTTTAGTACAAGGGGGACTGTGTGGACGGACGATAGGAGAGTTTAGTACAAGGGGGCTGGGTGGACAGACGATAGGAGAGTTTAGTACAAGGGAGACTGTGTGGACGGACGATAGGGGAGTTTAGTACAAGGGAGACTGTGTGGACGGACGATAGGAGAGTTTAGTACAAGGGAGACTGTGTGGACAGACGATAGGAGAGTTTAGTACAAGGGGGCTGGGTGTACAGACGATAGGAGAGTTTAGTACAAGGGAGACTGTGTGAACAGACAATAGGAGAGTTTAGTACAAGGGAGACTGTGTGAACAGACAATAGGAGAGTTTAGTACAAGGGAGACTGTGAAACGTACGGAAAGATAAAAGAAAAAAAAAGAAATTAGAGAAACTGAGGGAATGCATTATATATGGGGCAGAAACATGGACATTAGACAAAAAAACAGAACAGAGAATTGAAGCCTTTGAAATGTGGATATGTAGAAGAATAGGTAGCATTGGATGGAAGGAAAAGAAAACAAACGATGAAGTCTTAAAATAACTAAAAATGAAAAGAGAACTACTAAACACAATTAGAACAAGACAAATGCGATTTTTGGGCAATGTTAAAAGACACAACAGTCGACTAAAAGTAATCCTGGAGGGGAAAATACAAGGTAAAAGAGGCAGACCAAGACTAGCATGGACGAGTAACATCAAAAGATGGACAAATCAGCCTATGACAACCTGCACCATCAAAGCAAGAGACAGAGTGGAATGGCTCTCCATGGTAGCCAACCTTCGTTGCGGAGATGGCACTCGATGATGATGATGATGATGATGATGATGATGATGATGATAATGATGAGGGAATGCAATATTCAATGTTTAACCATACAAATTTTACCATTTAAAGGAACAGCTTTTTTCTATCCACTGCAAATGTATGGTATAACCCCTTCCGCCCTGACTTTATTTTGTTTTTGCAATTTCTAAAATATTTTCTTTTGATTCGATCACAGAAATTAGCCCCAACAATACAACATACACCATCTGGTTGAAAATTGTAAACAATTTTGTCTTTCTGTTTACATGAGACGGGACTCAGAGAGTCCCGATAGACTTTCATTATCTTATAGTTATATAACTGTATAGGGACGATTTGAAATAATGTAAACGTGGATTTTGTCCAACTAGACTACTATTGTCCGACAAGGAAATAACTCTAGAGGCAAAACGGGCACTCTACAATACAATCTTGGTCCCAACGTTGTGCTACTAATGTCAGTCCTGGACTCTAGATGTAACAAAGCTTGTCAAATCATCGGACAGTTATCACCACTACTGTCCAACAAGGAAATAACTCTGGAGGCAAAACGAGCACTATACAATACAATCTTCATCCCAACGTTGTGCTACCAATGCTAGACCTGGACCCTAGATGCAAGAACAATAAGTAAAATAACCTCTACTGAGATGAAATGTGTTAGACGAATGGCAGGAAACAGTCTGAGAGATAAGATCAGAAATGAAGAACTGAGAAAAAAGCTAGGAATAGCCCCCGCCATAGAATATATAAAGAAACAACAGATACAATGGTTTGGCCACGATACAGGGCAGAAAGATCAAAACACAACACAACGAGCCTTCAACAAACGTTGTGAGAACAACAGACCCAAGGGTCGACTACGAAAAAGATGGATCGATGGAATATTAGAAGCACTAGGAAACATAACAGCAGCAAAGGCGAACAGAAGAGCAAAAGACGACAAATTATATCTCCCCTCGACGCTGAAAGGCAGATGAGGAAGGAAAGAAGAAGAAGAAGTGGATTTTGCACGCCAAAATAGGTAGAGACGGAATTAATGCAGTGCGAAAGGAGAGAAATTGATGTAAAATAGGATGACGTGGGTTGTTAGGGAATTGGTTGGTTGTTGTTGGAAAAGAGTTCGTTGGTTGGAGTGGAGCAGTTGAAGGGATTCAGTGCTCGGTGATACAGCCAAGATGGATGGAGTGGAGCAGTTGAAGGGATTCGGTGCTCGGTGATACAGCCAAGATGGATGGAGTGGAGCAGTTGAAGGGATTCGGTGCTCGGTGATACAGCCAAGATGGATGGAGTGGAGCAGTTGAAGGGATTCGGTGCTCGGTGATACAGCCAAGATGGATGGAGTGGAGCAGTTGAAGGGATTCGGTGCTCGGTGATACAGCCAAGATGGATGAAGTGGAGCAGTTGAAGGGATTCGGTGCTCGGTGATACAGCCAAGATGGATGGAGTGGAGCAGTTGAAGGGATTCGGTGCTCGGTGATACAGCCAAGATGGATGGAGTGGAGCAGTTGAAGGGATTCAGTGCTCGGTGATACAGCCAAGATGGATGGAGTGGAGCAGTTGAAGGGATTCGGTGCTCGGTGATACAGCCAAGATGGATGGAGTGGAGCAGTTGAAGGGATTCGGTGCTCGGTGATACAGCCAAGATGGATGGAGTGGAGCAGTTGAAGGGATTCAGTGCTCGGTGATACAGCCAAGATGGATGGAGTGGAGCAGTTGAAGGGATTCGGTGCTCGGTGATACAGCCAAGATGGATGGAGTGGAGCAGTTGAAGGGATTCGGTGCTCGGTGATACAGCCAAGATGGATGGAGTGGAGCAGTTGAAGGGATTCGGTGCTCGGTGATACAGCCAAGATGGATGGAGTGGAGCAGTTGAAGGGATTCGGTGCTCGGTGATACAGCCAAGATGGATGGAGTGGAGCAGTTGAAGGGATTCGGTGCTCGGTGATACAGCCAAGATGGATGGAGTGGAGCAGTTGAAGGGATTCGGTGCTCGGTGATACAGCCAAGATGGATGGAGTGGAGCAGTTGAAGGGATTCAGTGCTCGGTGATACAGCCAAGATGGATGGAGTGGAGCAGTTGAAGGGATTCGGTGCTCGGTGATACAGCCAAGATGGATGGAGTGGAGCAGTTGAAGGGATTCGGTGCTCGGTGATACAGCCAAGATGGATGGAGTGGAGCAGTTGAAGGGATTCAGTGCTCGGTGATACAGCCAAGATGGATGGAGTGGAGCAGTTGAAGGGATTCAGTGCTCGGTGATACAGCCAAGATGGATGGAGTGGAGCAGTTGAAGGGATTCAGTGCTCGGTGATACAGCCAAGATGGATGGAGTGGAGCAGTTGAAGGGATTCGGTGCTCGGTGATACAGCCAAGATGGATGGAGTGGAGCAGTTGAAGGGATTCAGTGCTCGGTGATACAGCCAAGATGGATGGAGTGGAGCAGTTGAAGGGATTCAGTGCTCGGTGATACAGCCAAGATGGATGCACAGAAACCTGTTAGTTTGATGTCGTTTAATTGAAGTTTGTTGGTTGGAGTGGAGAAGTTGAAGGGATTCGGTGCTCAGTGATACAGCCAAGAAGGATAGAGTGGAGCAGTTGAAGGGATTCGGTGCTCAGTGATACAGCCAAGAAGGATGGAGTGGAGCAGTTGAAGGGATTCGGTGCTCAGTGATACAACCAGGAAGGATGGAGTGGAGCAGTTGAAGGGATTCGGTGCTCAGTGATACAGCCAAGATGGATGCACAGAAAAGTGTTAGTTTGATGTCGTTTGATTGAAGTCCAACATGGAAAACTCTCACTGTATCTAGTCCTGATGGTTGACCTAAGCATACAGTACCGCCCAGCACTTGTCTTCACTACTGGCATGATTGAACTGTGTCTCAACGACACCTCAACCAGGCTGTGGCGCCTGGCCATGACTTCAGAACATCTTCCACAAAGCTCCCTTCGTAGCATGCACAGGGGATTCTTGTCAAGTGGACACTTCTAATAAGTGACATTGTTTGAAAGTGGACAAATTAATGGACATTTCTAATAAGTGACATTGTTTGAAAGTGGACAAATTAATGGACATTTCTAATAAGTGACATTGTTTGAAAGTGGACAAATTAATGGACATTTCTAATAAGTGACATTGTTTGAAAGTGGACAAATTAATGGACATTTCTAATAAGTGACATTGTTTGAAAGTGGACAAATTAATGGACATTTCTAATAAGTGACATTGTTTGAAAGTGGACAAACTAATGGACATTTCTAATAAGTGACATTGTTTGAAAGTGGACAAACTAATGGACATTTCTAATAAGTGACATTGTTTGAAAGTGGACAAACTAATGGACATTTCTAATAAGTGACATTGTTTGAAAGTGGACAAACTAATGGACATTTCTAATAAGTGACATTGTTTGAAAGTGGACAAACTAATGGACATTTCTAATAAGTGACATTGTTTGAAAGTGGACAAACTAATGGACATTTCTAATAAGTGACATTGTTTGAAAGTGGACAAACTAATGGACATTTCTAATAAGTGACATTGTTTGAAAGTGGACAAACTAATGGACATTTCTAATAAGTGACATTGTTTGAAAGTGGACAAACTAATGGACATTTCTAATAAGTGACATTGTTTGAAAGTTGACAAATTAATGGACATTTCTAATAAGTGACATTGTTTGAAAGTGGACAAACTAATGGACATTTCTAATAAGTGACATTGTTTGAAAGTGGACAAACTAATGGACATTTCTAATAAGTGACATTGTTTGAAAGTGGACAAATTAATGGACATTTCTAATAAGTGACATTGTTTGAAAGTGGACAAACTAATGGACATTTCTAATAAGTGACATTGTTTGAAAGTGGACAAATTAATGGACATTTCTGAAGCAGGTTTCTTTTATGTAGAACCATCTTGGTTGTTATTTATTTATTTGAACTTAGCTATATTGGCTGTTTTCCTGTGTGTTACCGGGGCCTCATTATGAGGGATGTAAAGAATAGTGACACTGTGACCTTCCAGGCATGTCGTAAGAGGCGACTAAGGAGGTTGATCGATGGCTTGACAAGCTGTCATTGTAAAAAGTATTGTTATGGAAACAGAGCCATAGATTTTAGAAGCAGTGATCTCTGCAATATGTGCCACTTTGGCACGCAAGGTTTCTGTTTTTAAGATTGTGGTTCTGCCCTATGTGCCGTCTTCGGCTCCAAAGGACAATAGATAGATATTGGCTGTTGTATGTGGCCAGGTTTGTTTCATAGACAGTTCCAAGAATTTGGTTATTTGATAATGTTATTAAGACCTGTTTTAGAAAACAACTTGTGTCGGATGGAATGTTTAATCGGTTCTACATACATTAAAGATGACAATAGCATTTCAGAAAATGAAAAACATTTCATGCAACAAATCTATGTCAATAGAATGAGAAAGAGAGTTCATCGGTGCTATATAGAACCAATTCTGATGTATGGAAGAGAATCGTGGACAATAAATAAACAAATAAACAGGATTATAGGCCACAGAAATAGGATTTCTCAGAAGAATATAGAAAGTTCCCTGGAAAACTAAAAAGACCAATGAGGACATTTTCAAAGAGGCGAATACCACAAAAAGGGAGCTCATTAAAAAAAAAACATCACAAAGAAACAATCAACATTTTTCTGGCACATCATGATAAGTAGAAAGTTGGAATATTAAGTTACAACTGGCAAAATAGAAGGAAAGAGAGATCTCGGACGACAAATAGAGAAATACTGTATAGCTTGGTGTCATGGCATGGAAAACAGTCAACAACAGAACTGATACGATGCACTGTAGATAGAAGATTGTGGAAGGACATGATTGCGTACGCCAACCGGTATAGCACATGATGATGAAGATGCTGATGATGATAGGGACGATAAACCTAATCAGGTCGACAATTTGAAAACGAAAAAAACGACACTTTCCACGCTTCCACCGTCAACTGTTGACGATTCCCAGTGGTATAGTCTGCTGGGTCTACAAGTCCTGCCAGGAAACAAGGATAATTAACTGAGATAATGGAGACAATTTGAAGTGGGACTGTTAGGTCTCGCTAGTTAACTGAGATAATGGAGACAATTCTACAAGTCCTGCCAGGAAACAACGCTAGTTAACTGAGATAATGGAGACAATTCTACAAGTCCTGCCAGGAAACAACGCTAGTTAACTGAGATAATGGAAACAATTCTACAAGTCCTGCCAGGAAACAACGCTAGTTAACTGAGATAATGGAAACAATTCTACAAGTCCTGCAGGAAACAACGCTAGTTAACTGAGATAATGGAAACAATTCTACAAGTCCTGCCAGGAAACAACGCTAGTTAACTGAGATAATGGAAACAATTCTACAAGTCCTGCCAGGAAACAACGCTAGTTAACTGAGATAATGGAGACAATTCTACAAGTCCTGCCAGGAAACAACGCTAGTTAACTGAGATAATGGAGACAATTCTACAAGTCCTGCCAGGAAACAACGCTAGTTAACTGAGATAATGGAAACAATTCTACAAGTCCTGCCAGGAAACAACGCTAGTTAACTGAGATAATGGAGACAATTCTACAAGTCCTGCCAGGAAACAACGCTAGTTAACTGAGATAATGGAGACAATTCTACAAGTCCTGCCAGGAAACAACGCTAGTTAACTGAGATAATGGAAACAATTCTACAAGTCCTGCCAGGAAACAACGCTAGTTAACTGAGATAATGGAGACAATTCTACAAGTCCTGCCAGGAAACAACGCTAGTTAACTGAGATAATGGAGACAATTCTACAAGTCCTGCCAGGAAACAACGCTAGTTAACTGAGATAATGGAGACAATTCTACAAGTCCTGCCAGGAAACAACGCTAGTTAACTGAGATAATGGAGACAATTCTACAAGTCCTGCCAGGAAACAACGCTAGTTAACTGAGATAATGGAGACAATTCTACAAGTCCTGCCAGGAAACAACGCTAGTTAACTGAGATAATGGAAACAATTCTACAAGTCCTGCCAGGAAACAACGCTAGTTAACTGAGATAATGGAAACAATTCTACAAGTCCTGCCAGGAAACAACGCTAGTTAACTGAGATAATGGAAACAATTCTACAAGTCCTGCCAGGAAACAACGCTAGTTAACTGAGATAATGGAAACAATTCTACAAGTCCTGCCAGGAAACAACGCTAGTTAACTGAGATAATGGAAACAATTCTACAAGTCCTGCCAGGAAACAACGCTAGTTAACTGAGATAATGGAAACAATTCTACAAGTCCTGCCAGGAAACAACGCTAGTTAACTGAGATAATGGAAACAATTCTACAAGTCCTGCCAGGAAACAACGCTAGTTAACTGAGATAATGGAGACAATTCTACAAGTCCTGCCAGGAAACAACGCTAGTTAACTGAGATAATGGAGACAATTTGAAGTGGGACAGTTAGGTCTCGTCAGAGCTGAAGTTGGTAGGAGAAGTATGTGAGTTTTACCTGCATGAATGTAGAGCCAGTCTTAACATATGGATGTGAATCATGGACAATCGAACCGCAGACAAGAAAATCACTGGAGGCTGTAGAAATGTGGATTTAATTAAGAATCCAGGAAAGTTCCCTGGACAGCTAAAAAGACCAAGAGGACATTCTCAAAGAGGCCAACACAAAAAGGGTGCTCATAAGAAACATCAGAAAGAAACAATCAACATTTTTAGGGCACATCATGAGAAGGGAAAAGTTGGAATACTTGGTTACAACAGGCTAAATACAGGGAAAATACTAGATAGCTTGGTGTCATTGAATGGGAAACAGTCAGCAACAGAATTGATACCATGTATGATGGATAGAAGATTGTGGTAGGACATGGTCGCTTACGTCAACCGGTGTGGCACATGATGATGATGATGGTCTGCTTCTTCTTCTACCATCCAGCTCCCTGTGGAGCATAGGTCTTCAACAAATACTATCAGCTCCCTGTGGAGCATAATTTTTCAACAAACACTATCAGCTCCCTGTGGAGCATAGGTCTTCAACAAACACTTTCAGTTCCCTGTGGAGCATAGGTCTTCAACAAACACTTTCAGCTCCATGTGGAGCACAGGTCATCAACAAACACTTTCAAGTTGTTCTGTTGTTTCCCATTCTTTTAAGATCATTCCATGTCTTCCCCATCATCTTCATCTCTGCTTCTATCTGTCTTCTCCAAGAATTCCTTGGTCTTCCTCTTTGTTTTTCCCCTGGGGATTCAAAAAAAGGGCCAGATGTGTAATACTCTTAGTTGGCTTCCGCAGTGTGTGTCCTATCCAGCACCATCGTCTTCGCTGTATCTCTTTATCCACTGGTATTTGACTGGCACATTTCCATAATTCTATGTTAGTGATTTTGTCCTGCCATTTCCATCCTTTTATTCTGCGTAAGCATCCATTTATGAAAGTCTGTATCTTCATGATTGTTAATTTTGTTGTTCTCCATGTTTCACAGCCATATAATAGGACTGACTTAACATTTGAGTTGAACATTTTTATTTTTGTATTTAACCTAATTTCTGTGGACTTCCATATGTTTCCCAGTGAAATGAAATCTCCTCTTGCTTTTGATATCCTTATTTTGGTATCATTTTCTGTTCCTCCCTCTTTATCTATATTACTGCCCAGATATATGTCAGATCAACTTCACTAACACCATATTCCCTATACGCCACTTGGCGTGACTGGTCTCTGTACATTTATTTTTACTTACACAAACAGCAACCACTAAACTAAACCCCCCAAAAAAAAACCAATGGAATTAAAAACAACAGAAACGAAAATCTTTACAATCGAAAGCTAAACGTAATCTCAGAAACAGACATGAAAGCAGACACGAACAAACTTATAAGTACCATGTTTTAATTTCTGTAAAATATACACGTGTGGGTAAAACTGTAAAATGACTGTATTTAAGATGACAGGAAAATTAGTGGTTTTAAAAGCGAGCTTGCGAAACGAGACCCATTTTGAAGATCTGGCGTAAGGCGATGCCTGGTAGAAGTCGTGATTTTGTGAGAGTGTAGAGTTCTGAAGATTGCTCAAGTTAACCGGGATTGAATTAGAACATCCAGTTCGCATCACGGAAAATCGAATGTAGATGGAGCGGATTGTTACTGGGGTTTATACAGAAGGATTTGATTGATTTGTGAGTTTTGTGAGAAGGGGGAGAGTTGGGAGGGGGGGCGGGAGCAATTATTGAGGTTTGGTTGAGTCTTTGCTTGAGGGAGGTGTTTGTGTGGGAGGGGGGTGGGGGGGTTGGAGTTGAGTTCTGGGAGGTGGGAAAGCGAGGGGGTGTGGGGGGGATGGGAGAAGTTAAGAGGAAGTTGAGTTGAAAAGGTCTGAGAGGAGGGAGACTGAGAATGAAGGAGAAAGTAGAAGTTTGTGGGAGGTGAGGGAGGGATTTGTGGAGATTTATAAGAAGTAGATTCAGGGAGGTGGGGAGAAGAAGAAGGAGAGGTGGAGAAATGAAGGAGAAAGTAGGAGTTTGTGGGAGGTGAGGGAGGGATTTGTGGAGATTTATAAGAAGTAGATTCAGGGAGGTGGGGAGAAGAAGGAGAGGTGGAGAAATGAAGGAGAAAGTAGGAGTTTGTGGAACGTGAGGGTGCGAGTGAGAGAGATTTAGAAGTACAATCAGAGAGGTAGGAGAAGTGAGAGTCACAGAGAATGAGGGAGAAGTGAGAGTCACAGAGAATGAGGGAGAAGTGAGAGTCACAGAGAATGAGGGAGAAGTGAGAGTCACAGAGAATGAGGGAGAAGTGAGAGTCACAGAGAATGAGGGAGAAGTGAGAGTCACAGAGAATGAGGGAGAAGTGAGAGTCACAGAGAATGAGGGAGAAGTGAGAGTCACAGAGAATGAGGGAGAAGTGAGAGTCACAGAGAATGACGGAGATGTGAGAGTCACAGAGAATGAGGGAGATGTGAGAGTCACAGAGAATGAGGAAGAATTAGAGTCACAGAGAATGAGGGAGAAGTGAGAGTCACAGAGAATGACGGAGAAGTGAGAGTCACAGAGAATGAGGGAGAAGTGAGAGTCACAGAGAATGAGGAAGAAATTAGAGTCACAGAGAATGAGGGAGATGTGAGAATCACAGAGAATGAGGGAGATGTGAGAGTCACAGAGAATGAGGGAGAAGTGAGAGTCATAGAGAATGAGGGAGAAGTGAGAGTCACAGAGAATGAGGAAGAAATTAGAGTCACAGAGAATGAGGGAGATGTGAGAGTCACAGAGAATGAGGGAGATGTGAGAGTCACAGAGAATGAGGGAGAAGTGAGAGTCATAGAGAATGAGGAGAAGTGAGAGTCACAGAGAATGAGGGAGAAGTGAGAGTCACAGAGAATGAGGGAGAAGTGAGAGTCACAGAAAATGAGGGAGAAGTGAGAGTCACAGAGAATGACGGAGATGTGAGAGTCACAGAGAATGAGGGAGAAGTGAGAGTCACAGAGAATGAGGGAGAAGTGAGAGTCACAGAGAATGAGGAAGAAATTAGAGTCACAGAGAATGAGGGAGAAGTGAGAGTCATAGAGAATGAGGGAGAAGTGAGAGTCACAGAGAATGAGGGAGAAGTGAGAGTCACAGAGAATGAGGGAGATGTGAGAGTCACAGAGAATGTGGGAGAAGTGAGAGTCACAGAGAATGAGGGAGAAGTGAGAGTCACAGAAGAATGAGGAAGAAGTGAGAGTCACAGAGAATGACGGAGAAGTGAGAGTCACAGAGAATGAGGGAGAAGTGATAGAAAATGTGAATGATAATGAGGATGAAGGTGCTAAGAGAAAATAGGAGAATTGTAGAGAAAGTGAGAGACATTCAGGTCAGAGTGAACGTGATGGTGAAACACAGAACAAATGGGATTGGAAGAGGGAGAGAAAGGACTGTGTAAAGTGAAGAGAGTCGGAGAGTGTAAAGTGAAAGCGGTGAGAGACTGAGAGAGTGTAAAGTGAAGAGGGTGAGAGATTGAGAGAGTGTAAAGTGAAGAGGGTGAGAGATTGAGAGAGTGTAAAGTGAAGGGGGTGAGAGATTGAGAGAGTGTAAAGTGAAGGGGGTGAGAGATTGAGAGAGTGTAAAGTGAAGGGGGTGAGAGATTGAGAGAGTGTAAAGTGAAGAGGGTGAGAGATTGAGAGAGTGTAAAGTGAAGAGAGTGAGAGATTGAGAGAGTGTAAAGTGAAGAGAGTGAGAGATTGAGAGAGTGTAAAGTGAAGAGAGTGAGAGATTGAGAGAGTGTAAAGTGAAGAGAGTGAGAGATTGAGAGAGTGTAAAGTGAAGAGAGTGAGAGATTGAGAGAGTGTAAAGTGAAGAGAGTGAGAGGTTGAGAGAGTGTAAAGTGAAGAGAGTGAGAGATTGAGTGTAAAGTGAAGAGAGTGAGAGGTTGAGTGTAAAGTGAAGAGAGTGAGAGATTGAGTGTAAAGTGAAGAGAGTGAGAGATTGAGTGTAAAGTGAAGAGAGTGAGAGATTGAGTGTAAAGTGAAGAGAGTGAGAGGTTGAGAGAGTGTAAAGTGAAGAGAGTGAGAGGTTGAGAGAGTGTAAAGTGAAGAGAGTGAGAGATTGAGTGTAAAGTGAAGAGAGTGAGAGATTGAGAGAGGGTAAAGTGAAGATAGTGAGAGATTGATTGAGTGTAAAGTGAAGAGAGTGAGAGATTGAGAGAGTGTAAAGTGAAGAGAGTGAGAGGTTGAGAGAGTGTAAAGTGAAGAGGGTGAGAGATTGAGAGAGTGTAAAGTGAAGAGAGTGAGAGATTAAGTGTAAAGTGAAGAGAGTGAGAGGTTGAGTGTAAAGTGAAGAGAGTGAGAGATTGAGTGTAAAGTGAAGAGAGTGAGAGATTGAGTGTAAAGTGAAGAGAGTGAGAGGTTGAGAGAGGGTAAAGTGAAGAGAGTGAGAGATTGAGAGAGTGTAAAGTGAAGAGAGTGAGAGGTTGAGAGAGTGTAAAGTGAAGAGAGTGAGAGATTGAGTGTAAAGTGAAGAGAGTGAGAGGTTGAGAGAGTGTAAAGTGAAGAGAGTGAGAGATTGAGTGTAAAGTGAAGAGAGTGAGAGGTTGAGAGAGTGTAAAGTGAAGAGAGTGAGAGGTGAGAGAGTGTAAAGTGAAGAGAGTGAGAGATTGAGTGTAAAGTGAAGAGAGTAAGAGGTTGAGAGAGTGTAAAGTGAAGAGAGTGAGAGGTTGAGAGAGTGTAAAGTGAAGAGAGTGAGAGATTGAGTGTAAAGTGAAGAGAGTGAGAGGTTGAGTGTAAAGTGAAGAGAGTGAGAGATTGAGTGTAAAGTGAAGAGAGTGAGAGATTGAGTGTAAAGTGAAGAGAGTGAGAGATTGAGTGTAAAGTGAAGAGAGTGAGAGGTTGAGAGAGTGTAAAGTGAAGAGAGTGAGAGGTTGAGAGAGTGTAAAGTGAAGAGAGTGAGAGATTGAGTGTAAAGTGAAGAGAGTGAGAGATTGAGAGAGGGTAAAGTGAAGAGATTGAGAGGTTGAGAGAGTGTAAAGTGAAGAGAGTGAGAGATTGAGTGTAAAGTGAAGAGAGTGAGAGATTGAGAGAGTGTAAAGTGAAGAGAGTGAGAGGTTGAGAGAGTGTAAAGTGTAAAGTGAAGAGAGTGAGAGGTTGAGAGAGTGTAAAGTGAAGAGAGTGAGAGATTGAGTGTAAAGTGAAGAGAGTGAGAGATTGAGAGAGTGTAAAGTGAAGAGAGTGAGAGATTGAGAGAGGGTAAAGTGAAGAGAGTGATAGATTGAGTGTAAAGTGAAGAGAGTGAGAGGTTGAGAGAGTGTAAAGTGAAGAGAGTGAGAGGTTGAGAGAGTGTAAAGTGAAGAGAGTGAGAGATTGAGTGTAAAGTGAAGAGAGTGAGAGGTTGAGAGAGGGTAAAGTGAAGAGAGTGAGAGATTGAGTGTAAAGTGAAGAGAGTGAGAGGTTGAGAGAGTGTAAAGTGAAGAGAGTGAGAGGTTGAGAGAGTGTAAAGTGAAGAGAGTGAGAGATTGAGAGAGTGTAAAGTGAAGAGAGTGAGAGATTGATTGAGTGTAAAGTGAAGAGTGTGAGAGATTGATTGAGTGTAAAGTGAGAGGGTGAGAGATTGAGAGAGTGTAAAGTGAAGAGAGTGAGAGATTGAGAGAGTGTAAAGTGAAGAGAGTGAGAGATTGACTGAGTGTAAAGTGAAGAGAGTGAGAGATTGAGAGAGTGTAAAGTGAAGAGAGTGAGAGATTGAGAGAGTGTAAAGTGAAGAGAGTGAGAGATTGAGAGAGTGTAAAGTGAAGAGAGTGAGAGGTTGAGTATAAAGTGAAGAGAGTGATAGATTGATAGAGTTTAAAGTGAAGAGAGTGATAGATTGAGATTTAATTAAATCATGCCTGGAAGATTGGTTATTGAGTTATTGAGTTGTTGAGTTATTGAGTTATTAGCGGGTCATCATCATTGCACTCCGAACATGTCCATAGGTGCTCAGATCCCCTCCTCAGCAGTCTCGTCCAGCGACTGACGACTCCAGTTCTGTGTTGGTTGATAAGTCTTCTTACACGCCCACTAAGTTTCTCATTTCTGGCTGTGCCCATCTTAACTCCCATCACTTTCATCCGAAAGAAAATGCGTGGAACATGTGAACAAACAAACAAATGAAACGGTTCGGAGACTTGGTAAGAATGCAACAAACCTAACAACATCAAGAAAGAGAGCACGAGAGAGAGCAACGAAGCAATGGATAACTAGAATGAAAGACAAATGCAAGAACAGAAACATAGCTATTCTAACAGCCTCTAGATAAGCTCAAAACACGACACTACATCTAAATGGAAAAGTGAGTACAGGAAAATGCAATACAACATAAACAACCATGAGATTAGTGGATTAATACATTATTCTGAACTGCTGCGACGATTCAAGGCACCAGCGGATGGATCAAGGGAAGGAAGAAAGGAAGGGAGCGAAGAAGCAAGAGAGGGAAAGAGGGAGGGAAATGAGAGAAAGAATGAAGAAAGGGAAGAACAACAAAGAAACAAAAACAGAAAGAAAGAAAAAAAGTAACAAATAAATAAAAGAAACAAAGAAAGAAAAAAAGGGTAAGGAAGGAAGAAATATATAAAGAAAAAGAGAAAGAAAGAACAAAAGAAAAAAAAAAAAAAACAAATGAAGGCAGAAATAAAGAAAAAAATAGAGAAAGAAAAAAAAGAACAAAATAAATAAGAAAGAAAGAAGAACGAAAGAAAAAAGAAAGGAAGGAAGAAATAAAGAAAGAAAGAGAAAGAAAGAAAGAAAAAAGGAAGGAAGAAGAAATAGAGAAAGACAGAAAGAAAGAAATAAAGAAAGAAATAAAGAAATGAAGGAAGGAAGGAAGGAAGGAAGGAAGGAAGGAAGGAAGGAAGGAAGGAAGGAAGGAAGGAAGGAAGGAAGGAAAAAAGAAAGAAAGAAAGAAAGAAAGAAAGAAAGAAAAAAAAAAGAAAGAAAGAAGAAAGAAAGAAGGAGAGAAAGAAAGAAAGAAAGAAGGAAAGAAAGAGAAAGAAAGAAGAAAGAAAGAAAAAAAGAAAGAAGAAAGAAACAAGGAAAGAAAGAAAGAAAGAAAGAAAGAAGAAAGAAAGAAAAAATAAAGAAAGAAAGAAAGAAAGAAAGAAAGAAAGAAAGAAAGAAAGAAAGAAAGAAAGAAAGAAATTATTGCAAAGTTTAATCCTAAATTGTATTTCCAAAGCTCTTTACCTGTTTTTTTTTATCCCCACGGCCCCCATCCATTGAGCCAATCTTCTCCACTGCTAGAGTTTATGATTTGTTTGTCTGTGTTTAATGAGATGTCGGTGTGAGCATGTGTCTGTCTGGATCCGCTCTTAGCTGATGTGTCTGTCTTAGCATAAGCTTGTGTTGGAGTCTTGTTGTTTTTCCTTTCAATTTTCTCCTCTAGATTGTGTGGTTTAACTCAATTTATTTTCTCCTCTAGATTGTGTGGTTTAACTCAATTTATTTTCTCGTCTAGATTGTGTGGTTTAACTCAATTTATTTTCTCCTCTAGATTGTGTGGTTTAACTCAATTTATTTTCTCCTCTAGATTGTGTGGTTTAACTCAATTTATTTTCTCGTCTAGATTGTGTGGTTTAACTCAATTTATTTTCTCCTCTAGATTGTGTGGTTTAACTCAATTTATTTCTCCTCTAGATTGTGTAGTTTAACTCAATTTATTTTCTCCTCTAGATTGTGTGGTTTAACTCAATTTATTTTCTCCTCTAGATTGTGTGGCTTAGCTCAATTTTAAAGCTCTGAAAACACGGTATCCAAAAATTAAGTGCTGAAGTCGGATGCGTTGGGCCGAAATGAGTAAATATCGCAGTTCTAATGCGTACTTTAGCCGCGATAGCTCAGTGGTTAGTGAACTGGACTACAAAAGACAAGGGGTAGGGTTCGATCCCAACCGACGGCTTCCGGGTTCGCCCAGCCTTAAAAATGGGTACCGGATTTTTTTCTGGGAAAGTAAAGTGCGCGGGCGTAATACCGACCACATTACCCCAAAAATCATGTGCTGAAGGTCGGTAAAATGTATGGTCACTAACATCATGCTCCCTATATGCCACTTGGCGTGACGTAGGTACCTGACTTTTTTATTGCGAACTTTAATGCGGCGTTTCTATGACAGGTTCATGTACTTTTAAGGGCGGATGATGAAAGGTTAGTTAATTCGTGTAATAGTTACCGTGTGAACGTTAGATAGGGAGAGAGAGTGGGAGAGTGAAAGATAATGAGTGAGAGGAAGAGAAGAGTGAGTGAGTGAGTGTGAGTAAGAGAGTGAGAGAGAAAGAGTGAGAGAGAAAGACAGAGAGAGTTAGAGAAAGAGTGAGATAGAGTAGGTTAGAGAGTAAGAGAGAGTGAGTGAGAGAGAGTGAGAGAGAGTGAGAGAGAGTGAGTGACTTAGAGAGTGAGTGAGAGAGAGTGAGAGAGAGAGTTAGTGAGTTAGTGGGTAAGTGAGTGAGATAGAGAGAGAGAGAGAGAGAGTGAAAGTGAGAGTAAGTGAGAGATAGAGAGAGAGAGAGTTAGTGGGTAGTGGGTAAGTGAGTGAGATAGAGAGAGAGAGAGAGAGAGTGAAAGTGAGAGTAAGTGAGAGATAGAGAGAGAGAAATCGCCTTCCTTTAGGTCAGCATTTACAGCTTATCATAACTATTCATGTCTTTAGTAAAAGCATCTCCAGACATTGTGTGCTACTTGAACTGACTAAACGTCGTGTTTTCGAACATCTTTGTAGTGTAGAAGAGGTTTTATTTTGCCATAGATTGTTTCTACATCTTTAATTACTTTTGGGGTTCTAGTATGGAAACATGCTAAATACTAGATAACTTGGTGTCATGGCATGGCAAACAATCAACAACAGAACTGATACGATGTACTGTAGCTAGAAAGGTATGTGGAAGGATATGACCGCCTACGCCAACCGGTATGGCACATGATGATGATGATGATTTGGAGTTCGCACATTTACCACAATTACTTCTATTACTACTAATACTACTCCTGCTGCTGCTACTACAACTACTACTACACCTACTGCTACTACTCCTATTACAACTACTACAACTACTACACCTACCACACCTACTGCTACTCCTACTACTACTACTCCTACTACTACTACTACTACTACTCCTACTACTACTACTCCTACTACTTCTACTACTACTACTACTACTCCTATTACTACTACTCCTACTACTTCTACTACTACTCCTATTACAACTACTACACCTACCACACTTACTCCTATTACAACTACTACTACTACACCTACCACACCTACATCTACTACTACTACTACACCTACTACTACTACACCTACTACTATTACTCCTACTACTACTACACCTACCACACCTACACTTACTACTACTACACCTACACCTACTACTACTACACCTACTACTACTACACCTACTACTATTACTTCTACTACTATTACTTCTACTACTACTACACCTACCACACCTACACTTACTACTACTACACCTACTACTACTACACCTACTACTATTACTCCTACTACTACTACACCTATTACTACTACACCTACTACTATTACTCCTACTACTACTACACCTACTACTACTACCCCTACTACTATTACTCCTACTACTACTACACCTACTACTATTACTCCTACTACTACTACACCTACCACTACTACACCTACTACTACTACACCTACTACTACTACACCTACTACTATTACTCCTACTACTACTACACCTATTACTACTACACCTATTACTATTACTCCTACTACTACTACACCTATTACTATTACTCCTACCACTACTACACCTACTACTACTACACCTACTACTATTACTCCTACTACTACTACACCTACTACTATTACTCCTACTACTACTACACCTACTACTATTACTCCTACTACTACTACACCTACTACTATTACTCCTACTACTACTACAGCTACTACTACTACTACACCTACTACTACTACTACTACACCTACCACTACTACTACACCTACTACTACTACACCTACTACTACTACACCTACTACTACTACTACACCTACTACTATTACTCCTACTACTATTACTCCTACTACTACTACACCTACTACTACTACACCTACTACCACTACACCTACTACTATCACTACACCTACTACTACTACACCTACTACTACTACTCCTACTACTTATATTCATACTACTACTACTACTACTACTCCTACTACTACTTATACTACTACTATTAACTAACTGCTACTACTACCTCAACTACAGCTACTACTATAACAACAACAACGAACACTATAACTAATACTTTTGCTAAAGTTATTATCACTTTTACTGCTTCCATTAAAATAATTATTACAAATACTGATAATTTTGATTTAAGTAATTGAAACAACTAAAAAAAACATACATCAGACACAGACACACCACAAATAACATCAAACTAAGTATAAAATAAAACAACACTGAACCACAAACATAAGACAAATTAAAACAAATAATAATAGGAGAAATACCTCGGCGGGGACTGGTTGGTTGTGAGTTCAAATCCCGGCTGTACCAGATGGATTTTTATTTTTATAATTTATCTCTGAGGCATCCACCCTTGGTCTCAGCAGCGAGGCCCCGGCTTGAAGTGTCAAATATTCATGGACGGTAAAAATGTAAATACCTGCCTGTGCGGAGAGGGACCCCCTGTGCACACGGCTACCAGGGAAAAACAGATTAACACGCAGATTTCAGTTCTTAGTCTCTAGGACTACGTGAGAGGTTAAAAAAAAAAAAAAACTGTCGAACGCAAAAAAATAATAAAAAAAATAAAAAATAAAATAAATAGATCTGCTAGACATACAATCTTACATATATCTGGGCAGTAAAATAGATAAACAGAGGGGAGGGCAGAGAATGACGTTAAAATAAGGATACAAAAAAGCATTGGAGACGTCGTTGAACTAGGAAAAATGGAAGTTTGAAGAATTTAGGTTAAATACAAAAAAAATGCAGTCCAATTATATGGCTGTGAAACATGAAGAACCACAAACATGACAATCACAAAGATACAGACTTTCATTAATGGATGCTTGCGCAGAATAAAAGGATGGAAATGGCAGGACAAAATCACTAACATAGAATTATGGAAATGTACCAGTCAAACACCAGTGGATAAAGAGATACAGCGAAGACGATGGCGCTGGATAGGACACACACTACGGAAGCCAACTGAGAGTATTATACATAACATGCCTTTCTGGAATCCACTGGGAGAAGACAAAGAGGAAAATCAAAATATTCATGGAGGAGATGGAACAAGAGATGAAGATGATGGGGCAGACACGGAATTATCGTGAAAGAATGGCAAGAAACAGAAAAGCTTGAAAAGTTTTTGTTGAAGACCTATGCTCCATAGGGAGCTGAAGGTGTTTGTTGAAGACCTATGCTCCATAGGGAGCTGAAGGTGTTTGTTGAAGACCTATGCTCCATAGGGAGCTGAAGGTGTTTGTTGAAGACCTATGCTCCATAGGGAGCTGAAAGTGTTTGTTGAAGACCTATGCTCCATAGGGAGCTGAAGGTGTTTGTTGAAGACCTATGCTCCACAGAGAGCTGAAAGTGTTTGTTGTAGACCTATGCTCCACAGGGAGCTGAAAGTGTTTGTTGTAGACCTATGCTCCACAGGGAGCTGAAAGTGTTTGTTGTAGACCTATGCTCCACAGGGAGCTGGAAGTGTTTGTTGAAGACCTATGCTCCACAGGGAGCTGGAAGTGTTTGTTGAAGACCTATGCTCAATAGAGAGCTGAAAGTATTTGTTGAAGACCTATGCTCCACAGAGAGCTGAAAGTATTTGTTGTAGACCTATGCTCCACAGGGGGCTGAAAGTATTTGTTGTAGACCTATGCTCCACAGGGAGCTGAAAGCTAGAAGAAGAAGCAGAAGAAGAAGACAAATAAAAGAAAACAAGAGACGATCTAACACTTTAAGCCAACAAAGGGAAAGAATAACTGATTCCATGACCACCGAGTCACCAACTTCATCACCAGACAAATTGTCTCCCCTCGACCATTACTTAAACTCATTTAACCCACACCTCAACTGGCGATCTATTTAACTCTCACTAAAGCTCCACCGCTGAAGGTATTGAACTAAGGTCAATGTACAATCATTAATCACAATCAATCAACACCAAGATTGCTCTCTGTGATTGTCTTACAATCTTCTCCACGAAATGAGGTCAGGGTGTACGACTGTGAACGAGTTTGGAGAAATGTTTGAGTTTATTTCTCGATTTTTCTTAAAATGTGAACGGCAAAGATTATGTCGTATTTTGATGCTGATGAGGATGATTTGTCCGGAGCGGTTTGAAATAATTATTGTGCTGTGTAGTAGAAAGAGGATAAGTTTGTATGTTTTGAAAATATGGTCCGGTTTGGTCATCTTCTGTCCGTGGTTCATTCATTAATTAGGTGTCCTCTCTTACATCGTAGGTTGGCTACCATGGAGCGTCACTTCACCCCGTCTCTTGTCTTGATGGTGTACATCGTCATAGGTTCACCTATTCACCATTTTTGTGGTATCTGTCCATTTTACTCTTTGTCTGCCTTTGTCTCCTCTATCTTGTATATTCCATTCCAAGATGAATTTTAGAAAGGTATAATGGCTCCTATCGAGTTATTGAGTTATTTGCAGGTCATCATCATTGCACTCCGAACATGTCCATAGGTGCTCAGATCCCCTCCTCAGCAAGTCCCTCAGTGTCCAGCGACTGACGACTCCAGTTCTATGTTGGTTGATAAGTTTCTTACACGTCCACTAAGTTTCTCGTTTCTGGCTGTGCCCATCTTAACTCCCAACTCTTTCATCTGAAGGAGTGACGTGGACTTATGGTTGTCGAAGTCCTGTGTCCTTCCCACATCTCGGAGGGCATTGATGATGTCCGCCCATTGGTTGACCGTCCTCAACAATAGCGCAGCTAGCTAACCTGTCCGCTCTTTCATTTCCCCGTACTCCCGCATGTCCAGGGACATAGACAAAGGTGACCTTACGCATTTGTTCACTTCTGCAACGACTCTACCCATTGCATGCGTACAGAGCCCGCCTCCACATTTCGTATCATGCTCATCGAATCACTCAGTATACATGCGTGGGTGTAGTCTTGTGACTCTAACCATTTGAATGCCTTGGTCACTGCCATCGCCTCCATCGTCATGCTACTCGTGGTCATGACGTATGCACCACTGTCTTCTTTGACTATTCTGCCTGCCGAGCGTGCTGTAAATGCCCATGCACTTCTTTGGTGTCGTCTTACAGATCCGTCTGTATAGATGACTGCATCTTTCTCATCGGTGTTATCCGAGATAAGACAGTTGACCTCAGCATTGACCACGACTGAGTTATGTCAGGAAGACACAATTTGACAGGCTGGAGAAAATACAGAATGAAGCTATGCGCATTATCTTGGGGTGTACTAGTGACACTCCCTGTGTAGCAATGAGGTATCTTCTTGACTTTCCAACCATGGATGACAGGATGTACTAGTGACATTTCCTGTGTAGCAACAAGTATCTTCTTGACTTTCCAACCATAGATGACAGGATGTACTAGTGACACTCCCTGTGTAGCAATGAGGTATCTTCTTGACTTTCCAACCATAGATGACAGGATGTACTAGTGACACTCCCTGTGTAGCAATGAGGTATCTTCTTGACTTTCCAACCATAGATGACAGGGTGTACTAGTGACACTCCCTGTGTAGCAATGAGGTATCTTCTTGACTTTCCAACCATAGATGACAGGTGTACTAGTGACACTCCCTGTGTAGCAATGAGGTATCTTCTTGACTTTCCAACCATAGATGACAGGGTGTACTAGTGACACTCCCTGTGTAGCAATGAGGTATCTTCTTGACTTTCCAACCATGGAATGAGAATACCTGAAGATAATGGCTCTTCACTTTTTTTTTTTAAACAAGAAAACGCATGGAAATTCAAAGAAATTAGGTTAAAGACTAAAATAATAATTTTCAACACCAATGTTAAATAAGTCCTATCATATGGCTGTGAAACATGGAGAATCACAAAAACGACAGTCACGAAGATTCAGATCTTCATTAATGGATATTTGCGCAGAATAAAAGGAAGGAAATGGCAGAACAAAATAAAAGGATGGAAATGGGAGGACAAAATAAAAGGATGGAAATGGGAGAACAAAATAAAAGGATGGAAATGGGAGAACAAAATAAAAGGATGAAAATGGGAGAACAAAATAAAAGGATGGAAATGGGAGAACAAAATAAAAGGATGGAAATGGGAGAACAAAATAAAAGGATGGAAATGGGAGAACAAAATAAAAGGATGGAAATGGGAGAACAAAATAAAAGGAAGGAAATTGCAGAACAAAACAAAAGGATGGAAATGGCAGAACAAAATAAAAGGATGGAAATGGCAGGACAAAATAAAAGGATGGAAATGGCAGGACAAAATAAAAGGATGGAAATGGCAGGACAAAATCACTAACATAGAATTATGGAAATGTACCAGTCAAATACCAGTGGATAAAGAGATACAGCGAAGACGATGGCGCTGAATAGGACACACACTGCGGAAGCCAACTGAGAGTATTACACAACAGGCCCTTTTTTGGAATCCCCAGGGGAAGAGACAAAGAGAAAGACCAAAATCTTCATGGCAAAGACAGAGTGAAGCAGAGATGAATATTATGGGAAGACATAAAATGATTTATAAGAATGGCAAGGTAAGAGCGGTGTAGACGTGGGAGAGGGGAAACCACGGGAAGTGAGAGATAACGTCATTCATGTAAGGGAAAATGGGAACTGCACTTCCAGGGCGATTAAAGACCGAAATAGTGCCAAACAGGGCGATAGGGTCTTAAAGGATGACGAGGCGCGAGATGACGCCGGTCGTCAAGGAGAAAAAGATGGTTAGGTACTTAGGGTAGTTTGTGCAGTCAGTGAGAGATGTGCCCGAAAAGAAGGCGTGTACTATAGAGCCGGAGCTCGCATATATGTTAATCAGTGTTCAGGGTTAAGTTGTGCAAATAGTGATTGCTCAAGTGGATCGAAATGAGCGCAAATGTGTTTGGGAGATAATCATAAAACCTCCACGGTGTTAGGTTAGGTGTGCTAGTGAGTTTTGTGAAACTACGAGTCGACTAGGTGTATATATGAGTTAGGTGTGCTAGTGAGTTTGTGAAACTACGAGTCGACTAGGTGTATATATGAGTTAGGTGTGCTAGTGAGTTTGTGAAACTACGAGTCGACTAGGTGCATATGTGAGTTAGGTGTGCTAGTGAGTTTGTGAAACTACGAGTCGACTAGGTGCATATGTGAGTTAGGTGTGCTAGTGAGTTTGTGAAACTACGAGTCGACTAGGTGCATATGTGAGTTAGGTGTGCTAGTGAGTTTGTGAAACTACGAGTCGGCTAGGTGCATATGTGAGTTAGTAATTATTGAAAGTTAGAGTTTGTGAAACTACAAGTCGACGAGGTGCATATGTGAGTTAGGAATTATTGAAAGTTAGAGTTTGTGAAACTACAAGTCAACTAGGTGCATATGTGAGTTAGGAATTATTGAAAGTTAGAGTTTGTGAAACTACAAGTCAACTAGGTGCATATGTGAGTTAGGAATTATTGAAAGTTAGAGTTTGTGAAACTACAAGTCAACTAGGTGCATATGTGAGTTAGGAATTATTGAAAGTTAGAGTTTGTGAAACTACAAGTCGACGAGGTGCATATGTGAGTTAGGAATTATTGAAAGTTAGAGTTTGTGAAACTACAAGTCGACGAGGTGCATATGTGAGTTAGGAATTATTGAAAGTTAGAGTTTGTGAAACTACAAGTCGGCTAGGTGCATATGTGCCGATACATCCCTCTTCGGCATTTGTTGCTTACACTTTAACACTTTTCTTTCTTTCTTTCTTTCTCTCTCTCTCTCTCTCTCTCTCTCTCTCTCTCTCTCTCTCTCTCTCTCTCTCTCTCTCTCTCTCCTTTTCTTTAAACTTTCAGAGTGATCGAGCAAGATAGAAAGAGCTCTATTACGTCACCTCGAGGCATATAGAGAACATGGTGTTAGTAACATATAGAGAACATGGTGTTAGTAACATATAGAGAACATGGTGTTAGTAACATATAGAGAACATGGTATTAGTAACATATAGAGAACATGGTGTTAGTAACATATAGAGAACATGGTGTTAGTAACATATAGAGAACATGGTGTTAGTAACATATAGAGAACATGGTGTTAGTAACATATAGAGAACATGGTGTTAGTAACATATAGAGAACATGGTGTTAGTAACATATAGAGAACATGGTGTTAGTAACATATAGAGAACATGGTGTTAGTAACATATAGAGAACATGGTGTTAGTAACATATAGAGAACATGGTGTTAGTAACATATAGAGAACATGGTGTTAGTAACATATAGAGAACATGGTGTTAGTAACATATAGAGAACATGGTGTTAGTAACATATAGAGAACATGGTGTTAGGAACTCGGATAATGAAAAGAGCAATTAAGACATAATACAAGATTTAAACATGAAAAGAGCAATTAAGACATAATACAAGATTTAAACATTAAAAAGAGCTGACTTCTGAGCACAATTCTACAGAGAAAATTAAAATACTATGGTCGCGTCAAAAGATAAGTCGAGGCGTGGGAAGAACAATAATGGACGGCGTGGTTCATGGGCAATATAACAGGGACAGACCAAGATGACAATGGTTACAAGTCATTAAGGAGACCTTGAACTAGACAATAGAAGGAGTGGGAGATCTGGCTAGAGAAAGAGATTCTTTCAGAAGAGCTTTAGTGAATGTGACGTTCTGTAGGAGATCTGACTAGAGACAGAGATTCTTTCAGACAGGCTGTGGTGAATGTAACGTTCTGTGGGATATCTGGCTAGAGACAGAGATTCTTTCAGACAGGCTGTGGTGAATGTAACGTTCTGTGGGAGATCTGGCTAGAGACAGAGATTCTTTCAGACAGGCTGTGGTGAATGTAACGTTCTGTGGGAGATCTGGCTAGAGGCAGAGATTCTTTCAGACAGGCTGTGGTGAATGTAACGTTCTGTGGGAGATCTGGCTAGAGACAGAGATTCTTTCAGACAGGCTGTGGTGAATGTAACGTTCTGTGGGAGATCTGGCTAGAGACAGAGATTCTTTCAGAAGAGCTTTAGTGAATGTAACGTTCTGTGGGAGATCTGGCTAGAGACAGAGATTATTTCAGAAGAGCTTTAGTGAATGTAACGTTCTGTGAGAGATCTGGCTAGAGACAGAGATTCTTTCAGAAGAGCTTTAGTGAATGTAACGTTCTGTGGGAGATCTGGCTAGAGACAGAGATTCTTTCAGAAGTGCTGTGGTGAATGTAACGTTCTGTGGGAGATCTGGCTAGAGACAGAGATTATTTCAGAAGAGCTTTAGTGAATGTAACGTTCTGTGGGAGATCTGGCTAGAGACAGAGATTCTTTCAGAAGTGCTGTGGTGAATGTAACGTTCTGTGGGAGATCTGGCTAGAGACAGAGATTATTTCAGAGAGCTTTAGTGAATGTAACGTTCTGTGGGAGATCTGACTAGAGACAGAGATTCTTTAAGACAGGCTGTGGTGAATGTAACGTTCTGTGGGAGATCTGGCTAGAGACAGAGATTCTTTAAGACAGGCTGTGGTGAATGTAACGTTCTGTGGGAGATCTGGCTAGAGACAGAGATTCTTTCAGACGGGCTGTGGTGAATGCAACGTTCTGTGGGAGATCTGGCTAGAGACGGAGATTCTTTCAGACGGGCTGTAGTGAATGTAACGTTCTGTGGGAGATCTGGCTAGAGACAGAGATTCTTTCAGACGGGCTGTGGTGAATGTAACGTTCTGTGGAGATCTGACTAGAGATATAGATTCTTTCAGACGGGCTGTGGTGAATGCAAATGTTCTTAATGGATATGCGACCTGATGATGAAGATGATGATGATTTTAGAGTCCATTTTTGTATTTAAATAGACCTTCAACATATGGTTTTTGAGGTAATATGGTCAATATTACGCCAGAGCAGTTTTTCTTTCCCAGAAATTTCAGGTACCAGTTGATCAGGGTCGAACCCGCTTTCTTATCCTCGGTAGTCCAGTTCACTAACCACTGAGCCAGTCCGGCTCTATGTCAAAGACTGGATACCTAACCCTTTCACAATCTCTCGATCTAGCTCAATCTCTCGATCTAGTTCAATCACTCGATCTAGCTCAGTCTCTCGATCTAGTTCAATCACTCGATGTAGCTCAGTCTCTCGATATAGCTCAATCTCTCGATGTAGCTCAATCTCTCGATCTAGCTCAAGCTCTCGATCTAGCTCAATCTCTCGATATAGCTCAATCTCTCGATATAGCTCAATCTCTCGATATAGCTCAATCTCTCGATCTAGCTCAATCTCTCGATCTAGCTCAATCTCTCGATATAGCTCAGTCTCTCGATCTAGCTCAATCTCTCGATCTAGCTCAGTCTCTCGATGTAGCTCAGTCTCTCGATCTAGCTCAATCTCTCGATATAGCTCAATCTCTCGATCTAGCTCAATCTCTCGATATAGCTCAATCTCTCGATCTAGCTCAATCTCTCGATCTAGCTCAGTCTCTCGATCTAGCTCAATCTCTCGATCTAGCTCAGTCTCTCGATATAGCTCAATCTCTCGATCTATCTCAGTCTCTCGATCTAGCTCAATCTCTCGATCTAGCTCAATCTCTCGATCTATCTCAATCTCTCGATCTATCTCAATCTCTCGATCTATCTCAATCTCTCGATCTATCTCAATCTCTCGATCTATCTCAATCTCTCGATCTATCTCAATCTCTCGATCTATCTCAATCTCTCGATCTATCTCAATCTCTCGATCTATCTCAATCTCTCGATCTAGCTCAATCTCTCGATCTATCTCAATCTCTCGATCTATCTCAATCTCTCGATCTAGTTCAATCTCTCGATCTAGCTCAATCTCTCGATCTAGCTCAATCTCTCGATCTAGTTCAATCACTCGATCTAGCTCAATCTCTCGATCTAGTTCAATCTCTTGATCTATCTCATCTCTCGATCTAGCTCAGTCTCTCGATATAGCTCAATCTCTCGATCTATCTCAATCTCTCGATCTAGCTCAATCTCTCGATCTAGCTCAATCTCTCGATCTATCTCAATCTCTCGATCTATTTCAATCTCTCGATCTATCTCAATCTCTCGATCTATCTCAATCTCTCGATCTATCTCAATCTCTCGATCTAGCTCAATCTCTCGATCTATCTCAATCTCTCGATCTATCTCAATCTCTCGATCTATCTCAATCTCTCGATCTAGTTCAATCTCTCGATCTAGCTCAATCTCTCGATCTAGCTCAATTCTCGATCTAGTTCAATCACTCGATCTAGCTCAATCTCTCGATCTAGTTCAATCTCTCCATCTATCTCAATCTCTCGTTCTAGCTCAATCTCTTGATCTATCTCAATCTCTCGATCTAGCTCAATCTCTCGATCTAGTTCAATCTCTCGATCTAGCTCAATCTCTCGATCTATCTCAATCTCTCGATCTAGCTCAATCTCTCGATCTATCTCAAGGAAAACAATCAAGGAAATACGTTGCAGTTTAAAACATATAGCGATCGGAATGATAATGTAATATCAACAAGAGATTATCAACACTCAAAACCACAATAAAAATATATGATAAACATTGTCCACATAATCTCCTCGAGGAATCCTCAGAGAAACTGGTTTATGGGAAATATTACCAAAAAAATGGTTATTGGAAAACACATTTCACGAGGTATATTTTTCCGGCATTACTAATCATGAACGATAACGATGGGAAATGTTTTCTCGTTAAATAGCGAGCTGTTGGTCGAGGGTAATATCACTCGTTTTATATTTCATTGAAGTTCGGTAAATAAACATCATTGATCAATGATTGTTCTCATTATTCTTTCGTCACTGCAGTGGTGGGTGTTTTAATGGAATTGGCAGAAAACATAAAATGAACGAGTTAGTGTTGCCATTTCCTAGAATAACACTTACAATTATGAGAGTGTGTTCTTTGTTTGGGGAAGTATGCAAGAGTGTGTGCTTTTTTATTTTATTTTTATTTTTTTTTTGGAATCCCAAGGGTAAAAGACAAAGAGGAAGACCAGAATATTATTAGAAATCCATGTGGAATCAGAGATGAAGATGATGGGGAAGACATGGAATGACTTTAAAAGTATGGCACGAAATAGAACGGCTTGAAAAAGTGTTTGTTGAAGACCTATGTTCCACATTGAGCTGAAAGTATTTGTTGAAGACCTATGCTCCACAAGGAGCTGCAAGTGTTTGTTGAAGACCTATGCTCCACAAGGAGCTGCAAGTGTTTGTTGAAGACCTATACTCCACAAGGAGTTGAAAGTGTTTTTTGAAGACCTATGCTCCACAGGGAGGTAAAAGTGTTTATTGAAGATCTATGCTCCACAGGAAGCTAAAAGTGTTTGTTGAAGATCTATGCTCCACAGGGGGCTAAAAGTATTTGTTAAAGATCTATGCTCCACAGGGAGCTAAAAGTATTTGTTGAAGATCTATGCTCCACAGGAGCTAAAAGTATTTGTTGAAGAGCTATGCTCCACAGGGAGCTAAAAGTGTTTGTTGAAAGTCTATGCTCCACAGGGAGGTAAAAGTATTTGTTGAAAATCTATGCTCCACAGGGAGCTAAAAGGTAGAAGAAGATTGTGATATTACTTATAGTTATCATCGATCTTCTTCAATCATCTGATCATATCTGCAATTTTCCATTCTTTAGGAAAGGGGTCAATCAGCTTGCACGTGGTAAAAATTGGACAGCGACTCATATCTGATTGAGACTACCTGGAACAGTGCAAAAAGGCGCATGAATCTCCTTTTCACCTCATCAGGAAAGTCTTACAAGATTGTCTGCCCTTGTACGAACACTTGTCTTGTTGCTGGAACGAGCGGCAGATCGGATATGGGAGACGTTCCCACTAATGTGACGTCAATTAGAACTAAGTTAAAAAAAAAGTAAAGTACCCCCGTCACGCCAAGTGGCGTATAGGGAATATGGTGTTAGTGACCCTATATTTTACAGACCTTCAGCATATGATTTTTGCGGTAATGTGGTCGGTATTACGCCCGTGCCTCTTTACTTTACCAGAAAAAATCCGGTACCCATTTAAGGCTGGTGAACCTGGAGTCCGTCGGTTGGGATCGAACCCTACCTCTTGTCCTTTGTAGTCCAGTTCACTAACCACTGAGCTATCGCGGCTCCCAATTAGAACCAAAGCAGAAATTAAAATCCAGGAGGGAAGATAAACTCGACACAACAAAATATTGTTAAAGTCGGATATATTTGTCCGATATTTGCATATATCGCAGCGTTCTGTAAACCGTAACGTAACAGTTTCAGTTAAAATCCGTTTGTTGGTGAGCGACACAAAGAGCAAGCGTGGAGAGAATACATCAGTTAGAAGATGTCTGCGGCATCGTCATGAGGCATGTCCTTTGTTAAACGTTGTATTCAAAGTATCTCGTCTCAAAGAATCTCTGTCTCTAGCCACATCTCCCAAAGAAAGTTACATTCACCGCAGCCCGTCTGAAAGAATCTCTGTCTCTAGCCAGATCTACCACAGAACGTTACATTCACCACAGCCTATCTGAAAGAATCTCTGTCTCTAGCCAGATCTACCACAGAACGTTACATTCACCACAGCCTATCTGAAAGAATCTCTGTCTCTAGCCAGATCTACCACAGAACGTTACATTTACCACAGCCTATCTGAAAGAATCTCTGTCTGTAGCCAGATCTACCACAGAACGTTACATTCACCACAGCCTATCTGAAAGAATCTCTGTCTCTAGCCAGATCTACCACAGAACGTTACATTCACCACAGCCCGTCTGAAAGAATCTCTGTCTCTAGCCAGATCTACCACAGAACGTTACATTCACCACAGCCCGTCTGAAAGAATCACTGTCTCTAGCCAGATCTACCACAGAACGTTACATCACCACAGCCTATCTGAAAGAATCTCTGACTGTAGCCAGATCTACCACAGAACGTTACATTCACCACAGCCTATCTGAAAGAATCTCTGTCTCTAGCCAGATCTCCCACAGAACGTTACATTCACCACAGCCTGTCTGATAGAATCTCTGTCTCTAGCCAGATCTCCCACAGAACGTTACTTTCACCACAGCCCGTCTGAAAGAATCTCTGTCTCTAGCCAGATCTCCCACAGAACGTTACTTTCACCACAGCCCGTCTGAAAGAATCTCTCTCTCAAGCCAGATCTCCCACAGAACGTTACATTCACCACAGCCCGTCTGAAAGAATCTCTGTCTCAAGCCAGATCTCCCACAGAACGTTACATTCACCACAGCCCGTTTGAAAGAATCTCTGTCTCTAGTCAGATCTCCCACAGAACGTTACATTCACCACAGCCCGTCTGAAAGAATCTCTGTCTCTAGCCAGATCTCCCACAGAACGATACATTCACCACAGCCCGTTTGAAAGAATCTCTGTCTCTAGCCAGATCTCCCACAGAACGTTACATTCACCACAGCCCGTTTGAAAGAATCTCTGTCTCTAGCCAGATCTCCCACAGAACGTTACATTCACCACAGCCCGTCTGAAAGAATCTCTGTCTCTAGCCAGATCTCCCACAGAACGTCTCATTCACCACAGCCCGTCTGAAAGAATCTCTGTCTCTAGCCAGATCTCTCACAGAACGTTACATTCACCACAGCCTGTCTGAAAGAATCTCTGTGTCTAGCCAGATCTCCCACATAACGTTACATTCACCACAGCCCGTCTGAAAGAATCTCTGTCTCTAGCCAGATCTCTCACAGAACGTTACATTCACCACAGCCCGTCTGAAAGAATCTCTGTCTCTAGCCAGATCTCTCACAGAACGTTACATTCACCACAGCCTGTCTGAAAGAGTCTCTGCCTCTAGCCAGATCTACCACAGAACGTTACATTCACCACAGCCCGTCTGAAAGAATCTCTGTCTCTAGCCAGATATCTCACAGAACGTTACATTCACCACAGCCCGTCTGAAAGAATCTCTGTCTCTAGCCAGATCTCTCACAGAACGTTACATTCACCACAGCCTGTCTGAAAGAGTCTCTGTCTCTAGCCAGATCTCTCACAGAACGTTACATTCACCACAGCCCGTCTGAAAGAATCTCTGTCTCTAGCCAGATCTCTCACAGAACGTTACATTCACCACAGCCTGTCTGAAAGAGTCTCTGCCTCTAGCCAGATCTACCACAGAACGTTACATTCACCACAGCCCGTCTGAAAGAATCTCTGTCTCTAGCCAGATATCTCACAGAACGTTACATTCACCACAGCCCGTCTGAAAGAATCTCTGTCTCTAGCCAGATCTCCCACAGAACGTTACATTCACCACAGCCCGTTTGAAAGAATCTCTGTCTCTAGCCAGATCTCCCACAGAACGTTACATTCACCACAGCCCGTCTGAAAGAATCTCTGTCTCTAGCCAGATCTCCCACAGAACGTCTCATTCACCACAGCCCGTCTGAAAGAATCTCTGTCTCTAGCCAGATCTCTCACAGAACGTTACATTCACCACAGCCTGTCTGAAAGAATCTCTGTGTCTAGCCAGATCTCCCACATAACGTTACATTCACCACAGCCCGTCTGAAAGAATCTCTGTCTCTAGCCAGATCTCTCACAGAACGTTACATTCACCACAGCCCGTCTGAAAGAATCTCTGTCTCTAGCCAGATCTCTCACAGAACGTTACATTCACCACAGCCTGTCTGAAAGAGTCTCTGCCTCTAGCCAGATCTACCACAGAACGTTACATTCACCACAGCCCGTCTGAAAGAATCTCTGTCTCTAGCCAGATATCTCACAGAACGTTACATTCACCACAGCCCGTCTGAAAGAATCTCTGTCTCTAGCCAGATCTCTCACAGAACGTTACATTCACCACAGCCTGTCTGAAAGAGTCTCTGTCTCTAGCCAGATCTCTCACAGAACGTTACATCACCACAGCCCGTCTGAAAGAATCTCTGTCTCTAGCCAGATCTCTCACAGAACGTTACATTCACCACAGCCTGTCTGAAAGAGTCTCTGCCTCTAGCCAGATCTACCACAGAACGTTACATTCACCACAGCCCGTCTGAAAGAATCTCTGTCTCTAGCCAGATATCTCACAGAACGTTACATTCACCACAGCCCGTCTGAAAGAATCTCTGTCTCTAGCCAGATCTCTCACAGAACGTTACATTCACCACAGCCTGTCTGAAAGAGTCTCTGTCTCTAGCCAGATCTCTCACAGAACGTTACATTCACCACAGCCTGTCTGAAAGAATCTCTGTCTCTAGCCAGATCTCTCACAGAACGTTACATTCACCACAGCCCGTCTGAAAGAATCTCTGTCTCTAGCCAGATCTCTCACTTCTTCTATTGTCATGCTCAAGTTCTCCTTGATGTCTTGAAACCACTTTCATCTTGGTGGGAACAAGGGGAACACTGATGCGTTGCCCAGGAACAATGAGAACACTGATGCGTTGCCCATGAACAATGGGAACACTGATGCTTTGCCCAGGAACAATGGGAACACTGATGCGTTGCCCAGGAACAATGGAAACACTGATACGTTGCCCAGGAACAAGGAGAACACTGATGCGTCGCCCAGGAACAAGGGGAACATTGATGCGTCGCCCAGGAACAATGGGAACACTTATGCGATGTCCAGAAACAATGGGAACACTAATGCGTCGCCCAGAAACAATGGTAACACTGATGCGTTGCCCAGGTACAATGGAAACACTGATGCGTCGCCCAGAAACAATGGGAACACTGATGCATTGCCCAGGAACAATGGGAACACTGATGCATTGCCCAGGAACAATGGGAACACTGATGCGTTGCCCAGGAACAATGGGAACACTGATGCATTGCCCAGGAACAATGGGAACACTGATGCATTGCCCAGAAACAATGGGAACACTGATGCATTGCCCAGGAACAATGGGAACACTGATGCGTTGCCCAGGAACAATGGGAACACTGATGCGTTGCCCAGAAACAAACCCTTCCAATATTGTTCTTTCCAGCCCCGCTTTGTCTTTCTTTCAACGTTGCCATTTTAATTAAATTCATGTTCCACCAAAACAAAACACATTTACCACTTTCAAACTTCAACCAAAACACCAATCACTTTCTTCATTTTCCCACTATTTATTATAATTAATCTATTTTCCGCATAATTTCCTACTAAATTCCTATTTTCCGGCCCGTTTCTATCCTCAACTACCCAGAAAGCACTTGTACCTGTCTCCGGAAAAATGTCAATTTATTGGAACTTCCGCTAATTATATAACCCCTGAGTTACCTCATTTCTCTGTCTTTGATCTTTCGATGACAAATCATGTTTTACTTTTCTCTGTCGCTGATATATCAGAGCCACGGCAGCCAATCAGACTGTTGTAACTGGAGCGGTTCACACACCAGAGCTCTGGCAGCAGAAAGTAATTAGAATGTTTCTGTAACTGGAGGGGTTCTCACACCAGAGCCCTGGCAGCAGAAAGTAATTAGAATGTTTCTGTAACTGGAGGGGTTCTCACACCAGAGCTCTGGCAGCAGAAAGTAATTAGAATGTTTCTGTAACTGGAGGGTTCTCATACCAGAGCTCTGGCAGCAGAAAGTAATTAGAATGTTGCTGTGACTGGAGGGGCACCCAAACCAGCATATGCGGCAGTCAATCCCAGCCTGTCTGTAATATCTTGTTCCCATCGACTCCTAGACCTTCTTCTTCTCTCTCTTACCTCTAACTGTTAAGGCTACGGTTAGTCGAAGGTCCCGGTATCACTGAGAACAAATTAAAATCCATAATTACTCAACCGCCCGTGCCAGTGCAATGTTCCGAATTAAAATTGAAGTTATTGAAGGATCCACACAAAGAAACGCTGCTGCAGTCCCCATCATAGCAGCTACAGCACACGCCAAAAAGATTTAAAGCCAAGTGGCACAGAAAGTGAACGCAGCTGAACTATTCTATGTCATACGATATCATCATTCGTCGTAAGCAGTCGGAATATCGAAACACAATCCGGATGAAAATCACAGCTCACGGTCTGCATATAGCACTAAACTCAGTAGCTATGGTAGCAAGATAGACTTCAAACTGTGCCCTTCATAATTACACTCTTTGGACCATTATATAGTCTACGCGACCAAACATTTGATTTCTTTGTGCGTATGTTCCTTATCTTTAGGTTTTCTTGAATTTTAAGTTCTTGCAAAGTTGACATGTTTGTTCTTTTCGATGTCTTTGATAAACTGAAAGTTCTTCTGTAAATCTTGCATTTGTAAACGTTGATGTAATTTTCATCAGATGTGTTGATTGTCCATGATTCACGGCCATATAATTATGTAGTGAGACACTAAAACCCCCCAAAACTTGAGACCGGCTACTTGTCGTCCGTTGTGTAGTTTATTTACTTTCATCATCATTGAGTGCCGTCTCCGCATCGAAGGTTGGCTACCATGGGAGCGCTATTCCACTCTGTCTCTTGCTATGATAGTGCAGGTTGTCATAGGCTGACTTGCCCATCTTTTGATGTTACTCGTCCATGTTGGTCTTGATCTGCCACTGCCTCTTTTAACTTGTATTTTTCCTTCGCCTCACCATTACTTTTAGACACAGTACCATTACTTTTAGACACAGTACCATTAATTTAGACACAACACCATTACTTTTAGACACAATACCATTACTTTTAGACACAGCACCATTATTTTTAGACACAGCACCCTTACTTTTAGACACAGCACCCTTACTTTTAGACACATCACCCTTACTTTTAGACACACCACCCTTACTTTTAGACACAACACCCTTACTTTTAGACACAGCACCCTTACTTTTAGACACAGCACCCTTACTTTTAGACACACCACCCTTACTTTTAGACACAGCACCCTTACTTTTAGACACAGCACCCTTATTTTTAGACACACCACCCTTACTTTTAGACACAGCACCCTTATTTTTAGACACAGCACCCTTACTTTTAGACACACCACCCTTACTTTTAGACACACCACCCTTAATTTTAGACACAGCACCCTTACTTTTAGACACAACACCCTTACTTTTAGACACAACACCCTTACTTTTAGACACAACACCCTTACTTTTAGACACAACACCCTTACTTTTAGACACACCACCTTACTTTTAGACACACCACCCTTACTTTTAGACACAGCACCCTTACTTTTAGACACATCACCCTTACTTTTAGTAGAGTGCTGTGTCTATTTAACATGCTCCAAAATCCAACAAGGAAATTCTCAAAAGAGACCAAACAAAAGAAACAAATGGAATGTTTGTGTTTCACATGTCAATGATTGCGATGTATAATACTGGACTCCCCTAGAACTGTACATGGGACTGTCCACGATTTACTTTGAAACTATCAACGTTCAAGACAAGGAGAGAGAGTGATCGAACTGATAGCTCGTCGGACTCCAAACTAGGAGGCATTGGGTTCAAATCCCGGTAGGGTCCAAGGTTTTTTTTTTCCCTCCTCCTCATTATCATCATCAAGTACCGGGCCTGCTGGCGTAGGTGATCATGTCTCTCCATAACTTTCGATCTCGGCTGCTATTTATCATTTCTGATGTTGACCTTCTGCCAGGCCATTCTCTTAAGCTGTCTGGTATTTTTTCTCTTTGCGTCCCTCTATCTCTTCGACCCTCAATTTTCCCAGTTGTTACAATATATTCCAGTTGTTCTCTTCTCATTACATGGCCAAAAAATGATGATTGTTTCTTCCTAATATTGGAAATTAGCTCTCTTTTTGCTTTGGCCACTTTTAGAGTGAGATAAGGAGGAGAGAGACGGAGGAGAGAGATGGAGGAGAGAGAGAGGAGTGAGATAGGGAGGAGAGATAGAGAAGAGAGATAGGGAGAAGTGGCAGAAGTGAGATAGGGAGGAGAAAGAGGGAGAGGAGCGAGAAAAAAGTGAGATAGGGAGGAGAGATAGGGAGGAGAGATAGGTAGGAAAGAGAGAGAGAGGGGGAGGAGAGAGGGAATAGAGACAGGGAGGAGAGCTAGGGAGGAGTGAGAGGGAGGAGAGAGGGAAAAGAGAGAGGGAGGAGAGAGAGTGAGATAGGGAGGAGAGAGGGAGGATAGAAGGAATAGAGTGTCTGCGGATGGAGGGAAGAGAGAGACTGTGGGTGGAGGGAAGAGAGAGAGGTAAGATAGGGAGGAGAGAGAAGAGAGAGGGAGGTGAGAGGGAAGTGAGAGGGAGGTAAGGAAGAGGGAAAGGAGAGAGAAATATGGAGGGGAAAGAGAAGTCAAAGAGTGGAAAGAGAGAGATGGAGGAGAGAGAGTTGGAAGGGATAGAGGGATTAGGAGAGAGAGGGATTGGAGAGGATGGAAAAAGAGGGACTGGGCGCGAGAGAGGGGAGAGGGAGAGAGCCTAAGATAAAAAGAGAGACGGATAGAGAGGGGGAAAGGAGAAGAAGAGAGAGGGAGAGAGTGTGGGGAGAGAGGGGAAGCATGAAGAGATACGGGTAGAGAGAGAGAGAGAGAGAGGGGGGGGATAGAGATGCAGGGGGCGACGGATAAAAAGAGAGAGGTGAGAGAGGCTAGCCACCCACTCACACAGTCCACTATGACTCAATCAATGTTATTATATGAGGGCAGTGGAAAATACAATCGAAGATAACTATCTTACCAGGTTACGTACACATTTACACCCGAAAAGACCAAAGTGGAAGTTTTAATCAGAAAACAAATCTAAAGATGTCAGCGCCCACAGGTCTTCCTAAAAGCCCATTACGAAACACATTAATAACCTAGACATTAATTAAACCTGTATATTCCAGCAGAGAACTAGGCTAATGTTGCCTAACGCACGTCCATCCACCTGATCGCCCTCCAAAATTGCTTGCATTTCCTCGACTTGTTTGATGAAGTTCACGAGAGAAATCTATTTTGTGATTCTGATTACCCCCCTTAATTGGATTTAGATTCCCATCAAGGGAAGTCACTGCAGGCTTGATATATGTCGCCATTATTTTAAGACGCTCGCCGTTGTCATGGCAATTTATTATTTACACGTCATCAGTACTATATACCTCAACGTCACCTTTCACGAAAACCATTGATCAAACCTTCAAATTCATCGAGTTTCAATTCAGAATGAATTTAATAAAATAACAAATTGAATTTTATGGACAATCTTTTAACATAAAATCTCATTAAGGCGATTGGTTACAAATAAAGCAAGATGGCTGTCGGGGTGGATAAAACCGATCGCGTGTCAATCACGAGGACGGCGATTCCGACTTCCGTTTGGGTGGACGGTTTTATTCCTCAATATCTGTAAGGCTGGATTTACCCTCGACGTAAATGGGTTACAGCTTGGGTCTACACAATCCGAGGGGCCTCAAAATATTTTCAGAGTTTGTTTTGGGTCTCATTTTTCTTTCATACCAAATTCTGATACCAGAATTTCACAAAATGAAAAACGTCTTATGCAACACGTCTAGGTCAACAGATGTGAGAAAAAGAATTTACCGGTACTCTAATTACCCAATTCTGACCTATGGAAGCGAATCATGGACAGTAGATAAACAGATTAAAAACGTATTGTGCAACAAGTCTGATAATAGCAGTGAGAAAAATAATTCATTGGTGTTTAATGATCCATTACTGACCTATGGAAGCGAATCATGGACAGTAGACAAACAATTGAAAAGACGATTAGAAGCCACAGAGATGGGATTTCTCAGAAGAATGTAAAAGTTCCCTGGACAACTAAAAAGACCAATGAGGAAGTTCTCAAAGAGGCAATCACTAAAATCACTAAAAGGGAGCTCCTAAAAAACATCAGAAAGAAACAAAAAACATTTTTCGGGCACATCATGAGAAGAGGAAAGTTGGAATACTTGGTTACAACTGGCAAAATACAGGGAAAGAGAGATCGCAGACGACAGAGAAAGAAGATACTAAATATCTTGGGGTCATGGCGTGGAAAACGGTCAACAACAGGCTTCAACAGCTTGATGCACTGTAGATATAAAAATTGTAGGACATGATCGCCTACGCCAAACGGTATGGCACATGATGATGATACGATTTCAAGTTTTGTGAGACCTTGTATAGGGGAGAGGAGGGGGGGGTGGATGAGCGCCTCAAAGATTCATTACGGTCTCTAAATCCGACCCTGGATATCAGCGACCGTCCCTCCTGGCGTAGGCGATCATGTTTCTCATCCGACCCTGGATATCAGCGACCGTCCCTCCTGGCGTAGGCGATCATGTTTCTCCACTGCTACTAACTGTTAATTAATTCATTTCGATTTTGACCTCTCCCTTCTCAAATAATCTCATATACATTAACACCCAATTTCCCCAGTCACCCCGCCCCCTCCCCCCATTTTGGCCACCCAGTCAAGATTTCTCTTTTTCCCGAGAGCCCTGTAGCGCGGTGGTAGTCAACCGGCTTGTTCTAGCCTCAAATGCCAGCTGAGAGGGGGTGATTTGTTTCTCTCGATCTAATGGGCATACGGGGTCCCATATGTAACGGGCATACGGGGTCCCATATGTAACGGGCATACGGGGTCCCATATCTAACGGGCATACGGGGTCCCATATCTAACGGGCATACGGGGTCCCATATCTAACGGGCATACGGGGTCCCATATCTAACGGGCATACGGGGTCCCATATCTAACGGACATACGGGGTCCCTTATCTAACGGGCATACGGGGTCCCTTATCTAACGGGCATACGGGGTCCCTTATCTAACGGGCATACGGGGTCCCTTATCTAACGGGCATACGGGGTCCCTTATCTAACGGCATACGGGGTCCCTTATCTAACGGGCATACGGGGTCCCATATCTAACGGGCATACGGGGTCCCATATCTAACGGGTATACGGGGTCCCATGTCTAACGGGCAGACGGGGTCCCATATCTAACGGGCATACGGGGTCCCATATCTAACGGGTATACGGGGTCCCATATCTAACGGGCATACGGGGTCCATGTCTAACGGGCAGACGGGGTCCCATATCTAACGGGCATACGGGGTCCCATATCTAACGGGCATACGGGGTCCCATCAGGAATCTTAGCACGGATGTCATGGATGTTCTCTGTGAGGGGAAGGCATCTAGGAGGAACACTGGCCACCTCTGCTCATAAAGTGGAGGATTAGTACAGCGACGTCACGAACAATTCATTTTAATCTCTCAAATCAGTGAATCAGTGAATCAGTCAATCAGTGAATCAGTCAATTAGTCAATCAGTCAATTAGTCAATCAGTCAATTAGTCAATTAGTCAATCAGTCAATTAGTCAATCAGTCAATCAGTCAATTAGTCAATTAGTCAATCATTCAATTAGTCAATTAGTCAATCAGTCAATTAGTCAATCAGTCAATCAATCAATCAGTCAATCAGTCAATCAGTCAATCAGTCAATCAGTCAATCAGTCAATCAAATCCCTTTAGAATCGTATTGGAGGTTAAGCCACAGACAAGGTCTCTCCATCCATCCCTATTCTTGGACATTTTCTCTACTTCTCTCCAGTCTAGACCACAGACAAGGTCTCTCCATCCATCCCTATTCTTGGACATTTTCTCTACATCTCTCCAGTCTAGACCACAGACAAGGTCTCTCCATCCATCCCTATTCTTGGACATTTTCTCTACTTCTCTCCAGTCTATGCCACAGACAAGGTCTCTCCATCCATCCCTATTCTTGGACATTTTCTCTACTTCTCTCCAGTCTAGACCACAGACAAGGTCTCTCCATCCATCCCTATTCTTGGACATTTTCTCTACTTCTCTCCAGTCTAGACCACAGACAAGGTCTCTCCATCCATCCCTATTCTTGGACATTTTCTCTACTTCTCTCCAGTCTAGACCACAGACAAGGTCTCTCCATCCATCCCTATTCTTAGACATTTTCTCTACTTCTCTCCAGTCTAGTTCAATGTTTTTAAGACTTTCCATGACTTGCTTTTTTTTTTTTATTCCTGGGCACGTCTGGCTTTCTCTTGCATGCCGTGGTGGTTCCATGACAAAGCTTCTCTATCTATGTAGGCATCAGGTCTTCTTAATGTGTCCTACCCATCTCCATTTCTTATTCATAATGCATAATGTGCTAAAGATTAATTTCTTTTTAAAATCTTTCCCTCTAGTTGTATATATTTGTTGTATTTCATGTTTCTCTCTAGTTGTATATATTTGTTGTATTTCATGTTTCTCTCTAGTTGTATATATTTGTTGTATTTCATGTTTCTCTCTAGTTGTATATATTTGTTGTATTTCATGTTTCTCTCTAGTTGTATATATTTGTTGTAATTCATGTTTCTCTCTAGTTGTATATATTTGTTGTATTTCATGTTTCTCTCTAGTTGTATATATTTGTTGTAATTCATGTTTCTCTCTAGTTGTATATATTTGTTGTATTTCATGTTTCTCTCTAGTTGTATATATTTGTTGCATTTCATGTTTCTCTTTAGTTGTATATATTTGTTGTAATTCATGTTTCTCTCTAGTTGTATATATTTGTTGTATTTGATGTTTCTCTCTAGTTGTATATATTTGTTGTATTTCATGATTCTCGGCATGACTCTCGGCAGGCAGAATAGTCAAAGAAGACAGTGGTGCATACGTCATGACCACGAGTAGCATGACAATGGAGGCGATGGCAGTGACCAAGACATTCAAATGGTTAGAGTCACAAGACTACACCCACGCATGTATACTGAGTGATTCGATGAGCATGATAAAAAAAGTGGAGGCGGGCTCTGTACGCATGCAATGGGTAGAGTCGTTGCAGAAATCCAAAATACGTAAGATCACCTTTGTCTATGTCCCTGGACATGCGGGAGTACGGGGAAATGAAAGAGCGGACAGATTGGCTAGCTGCGCTGTCGTTGAGGACGGTCAACCAATGGACCGGGCGGACATCATCAATGCCCTCCAAGATGTGGGAAGAGCACAGGACTTCGACAAACACAGATCCACTTCACTTCTTTGGATGATGGAAATGGGAGTTAAGATGGGCATAGCCAGAAATGAGAAAGTTAGTGGGTGTGAAAGAAGACTTATCAACCAACACAGAACTGGAGACGTCAGTCGCTGGACACTGAGGGACTTGCCGAGGAGGGGATCTGAGCACCTATGGACATGTTCGGAGTGCAATGGTGATGACCCGCAAATAACTCAATATTTGTTGTATTTCATGTTTCTTTCTAGTTGTATGTATTTGTTGTATTTCATGTTTCTTTCTAGTTGTATATATTTGTTGTAATTCATGTTTCTCTCTAGTTGTATATATTTGTTGTATTTTATGTTTCTTTCTAGTTGTATGTATTTGTTGTATTTCATGTTTCTTTCTAGTTGTATGTATTTCATGTTTCTTTCTAGTTGTATATAATTGTTGTATTTCATGTTTCTTTCTAGTTGTATGTATTTGTTGTATTTCATGTTTCTTTCTAGTTGTATGTATTTGTTGTATTTCATGTTTCTCTCTAGTTGCATATAATTGTTGTATTTCATTAGTTATATTGGTTATGGAAGGCCCCGGTATCACTGTAAACGAATTAGAATCCATAATTGCTCAACTGCCCGTGCCAGTGGAATCATCTGAATTACCAACTCATCTCCCAAACAAAGAAAGGTAACTGTAGTCCCCATCGTAGCAGTCTCAGCACACACCAATAGACATAAGGCGAAACCGCGCAGAAAGTGAACACATCCGACTGTTCCCTGTCATACGATATCATCATTCATCGTAAACAATTGGAATATCGAAACATGATCAAAACGGATGAAACACACAGCTCACGGTGTGCACAGAGCACTTAACTCAGTAGATCCTGCAACAAGCCGGACTTGGAATATGAGGAAACTGAAACAAGGAACACTTTTCTGACATAGCCTTCAATGGTTCCTGCCGCCTATCCACCATATTGACCGGAAGATCACGTCCTCCCGAAAATGATGATCGTCATATTGAGAACAAAAAATGTATAGCGCTTGATGATGTTAGGACATCGTTCTTGACACCAACCGAACATATAAACACACAGTCGTCGAATTATCCCCGTCACACATCAAACAACAGACCGTACAGTTAGCGAACAATGAACGAAACACATTGTTGTATTTCATGTATCTCTCTAGTTGTATATATTTGTTGTATTTCATGTTTCTCTCTAGTTGTATATATTTGTTGTATCTCATGTTTCTCTCTAGTTGTATATATTTGTTGTATTTCATGTTTGTCTCTAGTTGTATATATTTGTTGTATTTCATGTTTCTCTCTAGTTGTATATATTTGTTGTATTTCATGTTTCTCTCTAGTTGTATATATTTGTTGTATCTCATGTTTCTCTCTAGTTGTATATATTTGTTGTATTTCATGTTACTCTATAGTTGTATATATTTGTTGTATCTCATGTTAATTTTATAGATGGCATATTTATTTAGTTCATATTTCTTAGAACACTTATAAGAGAAGCAAAGTTAGCAGGCATAGACTCATTAGATAAGATTCAACATCTCGCCCATAATAGAATGGGTGATGAAAAACATTACGAGCCCCATGAGATCTGTAACGACGCTGGGAGGATCAAAATCAGGAATTTTGAAATTAATAACACCATGAAATAAAGGACATTGGAAGCTGTCATCAAATTTAAACCTCACATGTATTCTAAATTATGACAATCATCATCTACTTCTTCTTTCCTTCCTCATCTGCCTTTCAGCGTCGAGGGGAAATATAATTTAAGGTCTTTTGCTTTTCTGTTCGCCTCTGCTGCTGTTATGTTTCCTAGTGCTTCTAATATTCCATCGATCCATCTTTTTCGTGGTCGACCCTTGGGTATGGTGTTCTCACAACGTTTGTTGAAGGCTTGTTGTGTTGTGTTTTACCTTTAGAAACTCTGATTGCCTCTTTGAGAATTTCCTTGTTGGTCTCCTTAGCTTTCAAGGGAACTTTCAACATTCTTCTGAGAAATCCCATCTCTGTGGCCTTTAATCGTCTTTACATTTGCTTGTCTACTGACCGTGATAAGACAGAAGGATATTTTAACCAGCCATCAACAAACGCTTCAAGAACACCAAATCCAAGAGCCGACCACTTCTTTTTCGTTCCTTCCTCTTTTTCCTTTTAGCATCGAGTGAAGATATAATTTACGGTGTTTTGCTCTTCTGTTCGCCTCTGCTGCTGTTATGTTTCCTAGTGTTTCTAATATTCCGTTGATCTATCTTTTTCGTGGTCGACCCTTGGGTTTGTGGTGTAATAGAAACGTATATTGAGGGCTCGTTGTGTTGTGTGTTTGATCAATCTGCCCTGTCACGTGGTTGAACCATTACCCCACGAAAAAATGAACTCACAGAATAGTATAAAAACTAGGAAAAGAAAGAGCAGAAAAAGCAAATTAAAAAAAAACAAAAATACTAAAATAAAAAAATAGCAAAACATCATACACTACATAATCTCCCCGATGTTTAAAGCCAAACGAGGAAGGAAAGAAGAAAATAAGTAAAGAAACTGTCAAAACCCAACTGTAGTTTCCACCCGTCACCATCTCAACAGTACAGGCACAAAATACAACATGAAAATCAACATCAAAAGAACAGAAAAGAGAAACAGAACATCAGCATAACTATAGACGACAGCAACAAAAACAAGAAGAGACATTCAAATACCAAAGAAGTTTAGTGATAAACGACAATGCACAAACGGCAGAGATAGAATCAAGATGCAACAAAGCTTGTCAAATCATCGGACAGTTATTCCCACTATTGTCCAACAAGGAAATAACTCTGGAGTCAAAACGAGCACTATACAATACAATCTTCATCCCAACGTTGTGCTACCAATGCCAGACCTGGACCCTAGATGCAAGAACAATAAGAAAAATAACCTCTACAGAGATGAAATGTGTTAGACGAATGACAGGAAACAGTCTGAGAGATAAGATCAGAAATGAAGAACTGAGAAAAAAGCTAGGAATAGCCCCGGCCATAGAATATATAAGGAAACAACAGATAAAATGGTTTAGCCACGTGACAAGGCAGAAAGAACAAAACACAACCAGCCTTCAACAAACGTTGTGAGAACACCAAACCCAAGGGTCGACCTCGAAAAAGATGGATCGATGGAATATTAGAAGCACTAGGAAACATAACAGCAGCAGAGGCGAACAGAAGAGCAAAAAACTGCAAGTTATATTTCCCCTCGGGGACTGGTTGGTCTCAAGGCAAGACGCCGGCCTCGAGACAGAGAGGTTGTGGGTTCTAATCCCGGCAACACCGGTTGGGATTTTTACTTATGATTTCTCTCTGCAGCAACCACCCCTGGTCTCAACGAGGCCCGGCTTGAAACGTCAATTACTCATCGACGGAAAAAAATATGAGCACCTCCGAAGTCGGATTATCTGCCTGTGCGGCGAGGGACCCCTGTGCACACGGCTGCAAGGGGAAAATGGAGTAAAACGAAAAATTCAGTTCCTTGTCTCTAGGGACTTCGTCAGAGGTCAAAGTTGGTGAACGAAAAAAAAAGAAAAAAAAAATCTCTCCTCGACGTTGAAAGGCAAATGAGGAAGAAAAGTGGAAGAATTCGAAATTCAATTAATAAACTGCCCAACCCGACTGGGGTTTCGACCCGTCATCATCTGGTTTTGATAACGACAATGTCTACCTAGGCCACAATCTTCTCCTTCGATCCTCACTGAATCCTACAACTGTCTCCTAGATAAATAAATTATTGATGTTAACTGCAATGCTTCCCTTCTCCAACGGCTCATATTTTACCAGCTTTACATCTCATGTCTGTATTTAGAATTCAAAACTCGACATTGGGTATGTATTTAACTCCTAAAAAACGCTATTCTGTCGTGATAAATGTAAAGTGTTAATGCATTGTTGGAGTGTTGTTATTTTTCTTTCATATTGTTATTTCTTCTAGAACGTTATTTTTTCCTTGAATCTTGTTATTTTTTTTTCTGGAATGATGTTATTTTTTTCTAATGTTTTTTTTTTCTTGAATTGTGTTATTCCGGCAAAATAAATGGAAAGAAGGCATTGAGAATACTATAACAAGAGGTAGAATGCATGGAAAGAAGGCATTGAGAATACTATAACAACAGGTAGAATGGATGGAAAGAAGGCATTGAGAATACTATAACAACAGGCAGAATGAATGGAAAGAAAGCATTGAGAATACTATAACAACAGACAGAATGGTTGGAAAGAAGGCATTGAGAATACTATAACAACAGGCAGGATGGATGGAAAGAAGGCATTGAGAATACTATAACAACAGGCAGGATGAATGGAAAGAAGACATTGAGAATACTATAACAACAGACAGAATGGATGGAAAGAAGGCATTGAGAATACTATAACAACAGGTAGAATGAATGGAAAGAAGGCATTGAGAATACTATAACAACAGGCAGGATGAATGGAAAGAAGACATTGAGATTACTATAACAACAGACAGAATGGATGGAAAGAAGGCATTGAGAATACTATAACAACAGGCAGGATGATTGGAAAGAAGACATTGAGAATACTATAACAACAGACAGAATGGATGGAAAGAAGGCATTGAGAATACTATAACAACAGGTAGAATGGATGGAAAGAAGACATTGAGAATACTATAACAACAGGCAGAATGAATGGAAAGAAGGCATTGAGAATACTGTAATAACAGGTAGAATGGATGGAAAGAAGACATTAAGAATACTATAACAACAGGTAGAATGGATGGAAAGAAGGCATTGCGAATACTATAACAACAGGTAGATGGGATGGAAAGAAGCCATTGAGAATACTATAATAACAGGTAGAATGGATGGGAAGAAGACATTAAGAATACTATAACAACAGGCAGAATGAATGGAAAGAAGGCATTGAGAATACTATAACAACAGGTAGAGTGGATGGAAAGAAGGCATTGAGAATACTATAATAACAGGTAGAATGGATGGAAAGAAGACATTGAGAATACTATAACAACAGGCAGGATGAATGGAAAGAAGGCATTGAGAATACTATAACAACAGGCAGGATGAATGGAAAGAAGGCATTGAGAATACTATAACAACAGGCAGGATGAATGGAAAGAAGACAATGAGAATACTATAACAACAGGCAGAATGGATGGAAAGAAGGCATTGAGAATACTATAACAATAGACAGAATGGATGGAAAGAAGGCATTGAGAATACTATAACAACAGGTAGAATGGATGGAAAGAAGGCATTAAGAATACTATAACAACAGGCAGAATGAATGGAAAGAAGGCATTGAGAATACTATAACAACAGGTAGAGTGGATGGAAAGAAGGCATTGAGAATACTATAATAACAGGTAGAATGGATGGAAAGAAGACATTGAGAATACTATAACAACAGGCAGGATGAATGGAAAGAAGGCATTGAGAATACTATAACAACAGGCAGGATGAATGGAAAGAAGGCATTGAGAATACTATAACAACAGGCAGGATGAATGGAAAGAAGACAATGAGAATACTATAACAACAGGCAGAATGAATGGAAAGAAGACATTGAGAATACTATAACAACAAGCAGAATGAATGGAAAGAAGGCATTGAGAATAATATAACAACAGACAGGATGAATGGAAAGAAGGCATTGAGAATACTATAACAACAGGCAGTATGAATGGAAAGAAGGCATTGAGAATACTATAACAACAGGCAGGATGAATGGAAAGAAGGCATTGAGAATACTATAACAACAGGTAGAATGAATGGAAAGAAGGCATTGAGAATACTATAACAACAGGCAGGATGAATGGAAAGAAGGCATTGAGAATACTATAACAACAGGTAGAATGAATGGAAAGAAGGCATTGAGAATACTATAACAACAGGTAGAATGAATGGAAAGAAGGTATTGAGAATACTATAACAACAGGCAGAATGAATGGAAAGAAGGCATTGAGAATACTATAACAACAGGTAGAATGAATGGAAAGAAGGCATTGAGAATACTATAACAACAGGTAGAATGAATGGAAAGAAGGCATTGAGAATACTATAACAACAGGCAGAATGAATGGAAAGAAGGCATTGAGAATACTATAACAACAGGTAGAATGAATGGAAAGAAGGCATTGAGAATACTATAACAACAGGTAGAATGAATGGAAAGAAGGCATTGAGAATACTATAACAACAGGCAGAATGAATGGAAAGAAGGCATTCTTCTTCTTCTTCTTCTTTCCTTCCTCATCTGCCTTTCAGCGTCGAGGGGAGATATAATTTGCGGCCTTTTGCTCTTATGTTCGCCTCTGCTGCTGTTATGTTTCCTAGTGCTTCTAATATTCCATCGATCCATCTTTTTCGTGGTCGACCCTTGGGTCTGTTGTTCTCACAACGTTTGTTGAAGGCTCGTTGTGTTGTGTTTTGTTCTTTCTGCCTTGTCACGTGGCCGAACCATTTTATCTGTTGTTTCCTTATATATTCTATGGCTGGGGCTATTCCTAGCTTTTTTCTCAGTTCTTCATTTCTGATCTTATCTCTCAGGCTGTTTCCTGTCTTTCGTCTAACACATTTCATCTCTGTAGAGGTTATTTTTCTTATTGTTCTTGCATCTAGGGTCCAGGTCTGGCATTGGTAGCACAACGTTGGAATGAAGATTGTATTGTATAGTGCTCGTTTTGCCTCCAGAGTTATTTCCTTGTTGGACAATAGTGGTGATAACTGTCCGATGATTTGACAAGCTTTGTTGCATCTTGATTCTATCTCTGCTGTTTGGGAATTGTCGTTTGTCATTAGACTTCCTAGGTATTTGAATTCCTCTACTTGTTTTAGTTGTCTGCCTTCTATAGTTATGCTGATGTTCTGTTTATTTTTGGCGACATTCATGACTTCTGTTTTGTTGATGTTGATTTTCATGTTGTATTTTGTTCCTAAGATGTTGAGTTTATTTAAGTGTTCTTGTAGGCCTTCTATTGTTTCATGTATTAGTGCCTGGTCGTCTGCAAATAGAAGCTCGTTGATCTCCTCTGTCTCTGATGGGTTGGCTAGCTGCATATATGGTCCATGTATGTAATAAACAGTAGGGGGGATAGTACGCACCCCTGTCTTACACCTGATCTAACTTCGAAGTGGTCTGTGTAGCCTGTTGCTGTTCTGACCCTGCAGCTGCTGTTGGCGTAGAGACTTTTAATAAGGTTGGTTAGATGTTGGCTTACTCCGTATGTTGTTAGCATCTCCCACAGTTGTTCTCTGTTTACTCTGTCGAATGCTTGAAAGAAGGCATTGAGAATACTATAAACAACAGGTAGAATGAATGGAAAGAAGACATTGAGAATACTATAACAACAGGCAGGATGAATGGAAAGAAGGCATTGAGAATACTATAACAACAGGCAGGATGAATGGAAAGAAGGCATTGAGAATACTATAACAACAGACAGAATGGATGGAAAGAAGGCATTGAGAATATATAACAACAGACAGAATGGATGGAAAGAAGACATTGAGAATACTATAACAACAGGCAGGATGAATGGAAAGAAGGCATTGAGAATACTATAACAACAGGCAGGATGAATGGAAAGAAGGCATTGAGAATACTATAACAACAGGCAGGATGAATGGAAAGAAGACAATGAGAATACTATAACAACAGGCAGAATGAATGGAAAGAAGACATTGAGAATACTATAACAACAAGCAGAATGAATGGAAAGAAGGCATTGAGAATAATATAACAACAGACAGGATGAATGGAAAGAAGGCATTGAGAATACTATAACAACAGGCAGGATGAATGGAAAGAAGGCATTGAGAATACTATAACAACAGGCAGGATGAATGGAAAGAAGGCATTGAGAATACTATAACAACAGGTAGAATGAATGGAAAGAAGGCATTGAGAATACTATAACAACAGGCAGGATGAATGGAAAGAAGGCATTGAGAATACTATAACAACAGGTAGAATGAATGGAAAGAAGGCATTGAGAATACTATAACAACAGGTAGAATGAATGGAAAGAAGGCATTGAGAATACTATAACAACAGGCAGAATGAATGGAAAGAAGGCATTGAGAATACTATAACAACAGGTAGAATGAATGGAAAGAAGGCATTGAGAATACTATAACAACAGGTAGAATGAATGGAAAGAAGGCATTGAGAATACTATAACAACAGGCAGAATGAATGGAAAGAAGGCATTGAGAATACTATAACAACAGGCAGAATGAATGGAAAGAAGGCATTCTTCTTCTTCTTCTACTTTCCTTCCTCATCTGCCTTTCAGCGTCGAGGGGAGATATAATTTGCGGTCTTTTGCTCTTATGTTCGCCTCTGCTTCTGTTATGTTTCCTAGTGCTTCTAATATTCCATCGATCCATCTTTTTCGTGGTCGACCCTTGGGTCTGTTGTTCTCACAACGTTTGTTGAAGGCTCGTTGTGTTGTGTTTTGTTCTTTCTGCTTGTCACGTGGCCGAACCATTTTATCTGTTGTTTCCTTATATATTCTATGGCTGGGGCTATTCCTAGCTTTTTTCTCAGTTCTTCATTTCTGATCTTATCTCTCAGACTGTTTCCTGTCATTCGTCTAACACATTTCATCTCTGTAGAGGTTATTTTTCTTATTGTTCTTGCATCTAGGGTCCAGGTCTGGCATTGGTAGCACAACGTTGGAATGAAGATTGTATTGTATAGTGCTCGTTTTGCCTCCAGAGTTATTTCCTTGTTGGACAATAGTGGTGATAACTGTCCGATGATTTGACAAGCTTTGTTGCCTCTTGATTCTATCTCTGCTGTTTGGGAATTGTCGTTTGTCATTAGACTTCCTAGGTATTTGAATTCCTCTACTTGTTTTTAGTTGTCTGCCTTCTATAGTTATGCTGATGTTCTGTTTATTTTTGGCGACATTCATGACTTCTGTTTTGTTGATGTTGATTTTCATGTTGTATTTTGTTCCTAAGATGTTGAGTTTATTTAAGTGTTCTTGTAGGCCTTCTATTGTTTCATGTATTAGTGCCTGGTCGTCTGCAAATAGAAGCTCGTTGATCTCCTCTGTCTCTGATGGGTTGGCTAGCTTGCATATATGGTCCATGTATGTAATAAACAGTAGGGGGGATAGTACGCACCCCTGTCTTACACCTGATCTAACTTCGAAGTGGTCTGTGTAGCCTGTTGCTGTTCTGACCCTGCAGCTGCTGTTGGCGTAGAGACTTTTAATAAGGTTTGTTAGATGTTGGCTTACTCCGTATGTTGTTAGCATCTCCCACAGTTGTTCTCTGTTTACTCTGTCGAATGCTTGAAAGAAGGCATTGAGAATACTATAACAACAGGTAGAATGAATGGAAAGAAGACATTGAGAATACTATAACAACAGGCAGGATGAATGGAAAGAAGGCATTGAGAATACTATAACAACAGGCAGGATGAATGGAAAGAAGGCATTGAGAATACTATAACAACAGACAGAATGGATGGAAAGAAGGCATTGAGAATAATATAACAACAGACAGAATGGATGGAAAGAAGGCATTGAGAATACTATAACAACAGACAGAATGGATGGAAAGAAGGCATTGAGAATACTATAACAACAGGCAGAATGAATGAAAAGAAAGCATTGATAATACTATAACAACAGGCAGAATGGATGGAAAATAGACATTGAGAATACTATAACAACAGGCAGAATGAATGGAAAGAAAGCATTGGGAATACTATAACAACAGGCAGAATGGATGGAAAGAAGAGCAGAAGAAAACCAAGAGAACAAATATTGAACAGTTTATCCAAATGTCATAATAAAAGATCACCGGCTGGAATTATGACATGCATGAAGGACCAAGAGATGTGGAAAAGGATTATCACTTACGTCACTCGGCATGACACCTGATGTTGTTTAGAAGTCAGTTGTCTTCGATGTCTTTTAAATGTCCACATATTTTGTGTCCATTATTGACGGCTCTATCTGCTACATTGTGTTTTCAATGAACCAATTATTTGTCATTGTTGTTTTAAAACTGTCCATGTTTCGCAACCATCTGTTGCTATCAAGAAGATACATTATACAAGACATCAGTTGGTCTACTTTTACTGCCTTGCTGGTACTGTGCTATATCTTCGTGTTTAATTTCTCAACACTCGTTTACAAATGTCGAATTTCGACAAAACCAAACTCAGTAGTGCCTGTTCCTTAGAAGGTATTGGTTATTACACCTGAGTGCTACTTTCTCAACGCACCTGAAACACTGTCTTGGATTGAAACAATCAATCAAATGTTAGCTCTTACACCTGAGTGCTACATTCTCAATGCACACCAAATACTGTCTTGTAATGAAACAATCAATCAAACGTTGGCTGTTACACCTGAGTGCTACATTCTCAACGCACACCAACTACTGTCTTGTAATGAAACAATCAATCAAACGTTAGCTCTTACACCTGAGTGCTACATTCTCAATGCACACCAACTACTGTCTTGTAATGAAACAATCAATCAAATGTTAGCTCTTACACCTGAGTGCTACATTCTCAACGCACACCAACTACTGTCTTGTAATGAAACAATCAATCAAACGTTAGCTCTTACACATGAGTGCTACATTCTCAACGCACACCAACTACTGTCTTGTAATGAAACAATCAATCAAACGTTAGCTCTTACACCAGAGAGCTACATTCTCAACGCACACCAACTACTGTCTTGTAATGAAACAATCAATCAAACGTTAGCTCTTACACATGAGTGCTACATTCTCAACGCACACCAACTACTGTCTTGTAATGAAACAATAAATCAAACGTTAGCTCTTACACCAGAGAAATTAATAAAATTGGGCTTTAGCTATTTAAGGAAGCGGTAGATTGATTTTGGGCGATTTTTACTTCAAGAGATTTAGAAGAGACACGCAGAAGACACCCAGAGAAGAATGGAATGATTTCATCATCATCAAGTACCAAGCCTGCTGGCGTAGGTGATCATGTCTCTCCACAACTTTCGATCTCGACAGTTATTTATCATTTCTGTTGTTGACCTTCTGCCAAGCCATTCTCTTAAGCTGTCTGGTATCTTTTCTCTTTGCTTCCCTCTATCTCTTCGTCCCTCAATTTCCCAGTTGTTACAATATATTCCAGTTGTTCTCTTCTCATCACATGGCCAAAAAATGATGATTGTTTCTTCCTAATATTGGAAATTAGCTCTCTTTTTGCTTGGCCTCTTTCAGAACGTTTTCATTACTCTTCTTAGCTGTCCATGGTATTATCAACATTCTTCTGTAAAATCACATTTCTACAGCCTCCAATGATTTTCTTGCCTGTTGTCACATTGTCCACGATTCACATCCATATGTTAAGACTGGCTCTACATAACATTTAAGAGCTCTTTTTTCTTGTTTCTATTGTCAAAAATGGATTGCACAGTATCTTTCTCTAACAACAAACAACAGTACATTAATTAAAAAGAAGTCGTGACATCATATCAATATAACGATACAAATACGAGAACAAACATCTGGACTTACCGATATCAAAATGTTGACAAATTCGTATCGATCACGACTGCTTCATTTAGACAAGTTATATCACATTTAGTTCCAGTTCCATTAACGAAAAACTATTTGAATGAAAACATGGATTGATATGTCTACATCTCCATTATTTCAATAGTGACGTCTTCAGAAAGTGGTTCTAGTTTTTGTCACAAGAAAACGTGAACGCCGTTCAGTTATTGCTTGTGATGTTTTTGTAGTGGCCGTGTGGTGAGATACTCCAGTCTGTCTAATTTGTCATTCTTGGTTAAAGTAAAGTAAAGAGCCCCCGTCACACCAAGTGGCGTATAGGGAATATGGTGTTAGTTACTAGAGCCCCGTCACACCAAGTGGCGTATAGGGAATATGGTGTTAGTGACTAGAGCCCCCGTCACACCAAGTGGCGTATAGGGAATATGGCGTTAGTGACTAGAGCCCCCGTCACACCAAGTGGCGTATAGGGAATATGGCGTTAGTGACTAGAGCACCCGTCACACCAAGTGGCGTATAAGGAATATGGTGTTAGTGACTATAATTTTTACACACCATCGGCACATGATTTTTGGGGTAATGTGGTCGGTATTACGCCCGTATCGCTTTACTTTCCAGAAAAAAAATCCGGTGCCCATTAAGGCTGGGTGTACCTGGAAGCCGTCGATCAGGATCCGACCTCATGTCCTGTTCACTAACAACTGAGTTTCCCTGTAGAGTAACCGCCGTGATTCATGCGGCCTCCATTCTTGTTAACACCATCTACAATTTCTCTGCCCGAAAATACGTACCAGTTAAGCATCCCTTTCTTCTTTAACCTCCGTTCTTCTTTCTCTAACATCCTTCCTTCTTCCTTCTTCTTTCTCTAACATCCTTCCTTCTTCCTTCTTCTTTCTCTTCCTCCGAATTCTTCATTCTTCCTCTTTCCTATTCCGTCTCTTCTTTCTTCCTTCTTCTTCCGCCTCTTCATCCTCCCATCTTGCTTCTTCTACAGCCACCTCCATCTTCCTTCTTCTGCCTCTTCTACCTTCCATCTCTACCTCTTCTTCCGCCTCCTCTTTCTTACACTTCCCCTTCCTTCTTTCTTCCACTTCCCTTCCTTCTTTCTTCCACTTCCCCTTCCTTCTTTCTTCCACTTCCCCTTCCTTCTTTCTTCCACTTCCCCTTCCTTATTTCTTACACTTCCATTCCTTCTTTCTTACACTTCCCCTTCCTTCTTTCTTACACTTCCCCTTCCTTCTTTCTTCCACTTCCCCTTCCTTCTTTCTTCCACTTCCCCTTCCTTCTTCTTCCACTTCCCCTTCCTTCTTTCTTCCACTTTCTTCTTCCATCTCTTTCTTCCTTACTCGTTTTCCTTCTTCCCTAGTTATCCTCCCTTCTTCCTCCTCATTCTTCCATCTCCTCCTCCCTCCTTCTTCCGCCTCCTCCGCCTGTCTTCTTCTTCATCCTTTTTCTTCTTCCTTCATTCTTTCTGCTTCCTTCTTTTTCCTCCATCTTCCTTCTTGCTCCCTTTCCTCTTCTTCTACATAATCCTCATATAAATGACAGGCGGAATTATACACATTAGACACACAAATCCAAGTCAGGATAATTGTCTATTTTCTGCAGTTGTACTTGCGGCCTTGCATTATATTAAATATTTTGTTTTATATTTAATGTTTCTTAAATGTTATGTAGGGACAGTCTTAACATATGGATGTGAATGACAATGAGACAATAGACAAGAAAATCACTGGAGTCTGTAAAAATTTGGTTTTACAGAAGAATATTGAGAATGCCATAGACAGCTGAGAAGAGTAATGAAAACTTTCTGAAACAGGCCACAGCAAAAAAGAGAGCTAATTTCCAATATTAGGAAGAAACAATCATCATTTGTTGGCCAAGTAATGAGAAGAGAACAACTGGGAAAATTTAGGGACGAAGAGATAGAGGGAATCAAAGAGAAAAGATACCAGACAGCTTAAGAGAATGGCTTGGCAGAAGGTCAACAACAGAAATGATAAATAACTGTCGAGATCGAAAGTTGTGGAGAGACATGATTACCAACGCCAGCAGGCCTGTACTTGATGATGATGATGATATTTAATATCTGTGCTTATCTACCGATACACAACACTTTCTAAAGGAATACAAATTACGAAAATATCAGCATTAAACAACACTAACCATTTGTTCGAAAACAAGCAATAAATTAGTACGAGTTAGCGATACAATGATTCATATCGGACTTTTTGTCTCCAAATATATATGGCTAAACAGGTCGACGCTTCAGCGATAGAATCTGCAAACACTCATATTATATCAATCATGATTCTTGTGCTCCAGTCTCCTCACTTTTCAGATTGACAGGACGTCTGTGTTACTGGTTTCATCTCTTGTCCTCTGTTACCCATATCCGTTTCACGTGGCAGAACAGACCCATAGCAGCTTTGGTGCTCTCCAACTGAGAGGATTCATTCTTTTCTGTAACCTTTATTCTCTTCTCCATGCCATACCCCTATTTCCCCCTGTGTTTTCTGTATTACCTCTCTTGCTGTTCTTCCACTGTGCAATCCCCTATCCTCTCTTTCTTTTACTTTTCTTTCCGTTTTTTTGTACATTATAGGACACCATCTTTCTCTTTTTCAATTTTTCATTGTTTAGTTTCTTTGGTCTTATTAAATACACCCTACACTATTGTATGTATGTCACTAACATAGAATTATGGAAATGTACCAGTCAAACACCAGTGGATAAAGAGATACAGCGAAGACGATGGCACTGGATAGGACACACACTACGGAAGCCAACTGAGAGTATTACACATCAGGCCCTTTTTGGAATCCCCAGGGGAAAAGACAAAGAGGAAGACCAAGGAATTCTTGGAGAAGACAGATAGAAGCAGAGATGAAGATGATGGGGAAGACACGGAGTGATCTTAAATGAATGGCAAAAAACAGAACGACTTGGAAAGTGTCTGTTGAAGACCTATGCTCCACTGGGAGCTAAATACGTAGAAGAGACACTATTGTCTATTAGTCTTTTAATCAGAATCTAAGAAAATCATGGCCACTGTTTTTTTCCGCCATTTTTTAGAGCTGTGTAATTGTTGTGCATTCTAATTCGGAATTTTGTGTTCAGTGTTACCTAATGAAGACTTTTTGTCGAAACGTTGTAGCTTGTATTGTTTTGCAATTAGTTTTCCTGCTCAATACCATTTTATTTTAATTTTATGTGGCATTTTCTTTTAGTTAAAATACCAGTATTTTAAAAAACCTGGACAGTTAAAATTCCAGTTTTAAAAAACCTGGACAGTTAAAATTCCAGTTTTTAAAAAACCTGAACAGTTAAATTTTCAGTATAAAAAAAACCTGGACAGTTAAAATTCCAGTTTTTAAAAAACCTGGACAGTTAAAATTCCAGTTTTTAAAAAACCTGGACAGTTAAAATTCCAGTTTTTAAAAACCTGGACAGTTAAAATTCCAGTTTTTAAAAAACCTGGACAGTTAAAATTCCAGTTTTTAAAAAACCTGGACAGTTAAAATTCCAGTTTTTAAAAAACCTGGACAGTTACAATTCCAGTTTTTAAAAAACCTGGACAGTTAAAATTCCAGTTTTTAAAAAACCTGGACAGTTAAAATTCCAGTTTTTAAAAAACCTGGACAGTTAAAATTCCAGTTTTTAAAAAAACCTGGACAGTTAAAATTCCAGTTTTAAAAAAACCTGAACAGGTAAAACACCAGTATTTTGAAAACCTGGACAGTTAAATATAAAAAAATAAAAGAATAGAAAAGCTAAAATGTCAACATTACGACAACATAATTTTAAAATAACTTCCACTGTGACTATTTATTCTATATTACGTCACTTTTCTAAAAGTAAAAATACCAACTGTAAAAATTACTTCTAATTTAAGTCACTTTCCTAAAAAAAACATGCACTGTAAAAAATTACCTCTAAATTACGTCCGATTTTCTAAAAAAAAAAAAAAACTTGCACTGTAAAAATTACCTCTAAATTACGACCATTTTCTAAAAAACATGCACTGTAAAAATTACCTCTAAATTAAGACCATTTTCTAAAAAAAACATGCACTGTAAAAATTACCTCTAAATTACACCCATTTTCTTAAAAAAACATGCACTGTAAAAATTACCTCTAAATTAAGACCATTTTCTAAAAAAAAAACATGCACTGTAAAAATTACCTCTAAATTACGTCCATTTTCTAAAAACATGCACTGTAAAAATTACCTCTAAATTACGTCCATTTTCTAAAAAACATGCACTGTAAAAATTACCTCTAAATTACGTCCATTTTCTAAAAAACATGCACTGTAAAAATTACCTCTAAATTAAGACCATTTTCTAAAAAAAAAAAATCATGGACTGTTAAAATTACCTCTAAATTACGTCCATTTTCTAAAAAAACATGCACTGTAAAAATTACCTCTAAATTAAGTCACTTTTCTAAAAAATAAAATCATGCACTGTAAAAATTACCTCCAAATTACGTCCATTTTCTAAAAAAAAACATGCACTGTAAAAATTACCTCTAAATTACGTCCATTTTCTAAAAAAAAAACATGCACTGTAAAAATTACCTCTAAATTAAGTCACTTTTCTAAAAAAAAAAATCATCAGGAAAAGAAAGTAATAAATCATCTATAGTCTTTTACAGAATAAGTCACAGAACAATGCATCTAAAACATGCACTAAAAATAGGAATGAACGTAACATCTATAGCCATTACCTCAATAATAAAACAAGGCAACGAAACAAAACAAACAAACAAAACATCTCAGGGGGGAAGGGAAGTAGCAAATCGGCTGCAGTTAATTCCATAAAATAAGCAACAAAATGAAACAACCGAAACATCCACGGAAAACATGGATTAAAGAAACATTTTACAGCCATCGCTCCTGATTTAAGTACAAAATAATTAAAGCGTCCGCTAAAGAAAATCAGCGCGGAAGAAAAATAATATCACAAATTGAAGAGCAATCGGAACTCGTGCAATAAAAGGAACGTTTCCATTTGTCCGTCTGTGATCTTTGACCCTATAAATTAGCATTACGAGAAATCCAACTTAAATCTCCAACCAGGAGTAAAGCGAGTCAAGAAACTGGACCGAGTGTATTTCTCACTGTAGATCAAGGCAACGAGACTTGGAAAGTGCCATTATAAGCAGTCATGCGTGTTGGATCAATAAATCTGTAGACATTAGCTCCAGTGGAAGTTGAGAATTAGCCCACACGTCAAGAGCTTACTGGAAACACGACACAACCACAGTTTCCAGTAATTAGCAACACAAACCCGCTAGCTAGCGGTAGAAGCGACGAACTGCGGGAGAAGGAAGTTCGGTATGTTCAAATCTAAGCTACGCACATCGTCAGCTTAACTCGCGTACTGCGCCCATCGACAACAACACGAGGGCTCGCCAGTCCGTGCGAGCGTTCATCTTTCTCAGAACTTGATCACGGAATTAGTGCCATCAGTTTCGTTCAGAGTTGATTGTTGACATTCTCTGATATAATTGCTTGGAATGCGCGTCTTTAACTTTCTAAATTAAAATTGTAATTATCTGAATGGTTATTATTTTTAAAAAAAGAATAGGAATGGCAAAAAAGTAATTTTAATGCCATGAAAAATATACTAACACCAAAAACAAATAACACCAGGGTTAAAACTAAGGAAAGCAAAATGTGATATCTTCTCAACATACTTGTATTGTGCAGAAACATGGATATTAGACAAAGAAAAAAGAACAGAAAATTGAAGCTTTTGAAATATAGATATATAAGGTAGGAAGAATTGAGATATATAAGGTAGGAAGAATTGAGATATATAAGGTAGGAAGAATTGAGATATATAAGGTAGGAAGAATTGAGATATATAAGGTAGGAAGAATTGAGATATATAAGGTAGGTAGAATTGAGATATATAAGGTAGGAAGAATTGAGATATATAAGGTAGGAAGAATTGAGATATATAAGGTAGGAAGAATTGAGATATATAAGGTAGGTAGAATTGAGATATATAAGGTAGGTAGAATTGAGATATATAAGGTAGGAAGAATTGGATGGAAGGAAAAGAAAACAAACGATGAAGTCTTACAAGAAAAAAGAAATGACAAGAAAACTAGTAAACACAATTAAGACAAGACAAATGAGATTTTTAGGACATGTTAAAAGACACAACAGCCTACTAAAAGTAATCTTGGAGGGGAAAATACAAGGTAAAAGAGGCAGAGGCAGAAGCAGACCAAGACTAACATGGGCGAGTAACATCCAAATAATGACACGTCAACCTATGACAACCTGCACCATCAAAGCAAGAGACAGAGTGGAATGGTGCACCATGGTATCCAACTTTCGATGCGGAGACGGCACTCGATGATGATGTTGACTAATTCACACACCGGGAACCGACAGAAAATCATAAATAATTTCCAGTCACAGAAAGTCACAAATAATTTCCAGTCACAGAAAGTCACAAATAATTTCCAGTCACAGAAAGTCACAAATAATTTCCAGTCACAGAAAGTCACAAATAATTTCCAGTCACAAATAATTTCCAGTCACAGGAAATCACAAATAATTTCCAGTCACAGAAAGTCACAAATAATTTCCAGTCACAGAAAGTCACAAATAATTTCCAGTCACAGAAAGTCACAAATAATTTCCAGCCACAGAAAGTCACAAATAATTTCCAGTCACAGAAAGTCACAAATAATTTCCAGTCACAGAAAGTCACAAATAATTTCCAGTCACAGAAAGTCACAAATAATTTCCAGTCACAGAAAGTCACAAATAATTTCCAGTCACAGAAAGTCACAAATAATTTCCAGTCACAGAAATTCACAAATAATTTCCAGTCACAGAAAGTCACAAATAATTTCCAGTCACAGAAAGTCACAAATAATTTCCACTCACAGAAAGTCACAAATAATTTCCAGTCACAGAAAGTCACAAATAATTTCCAGTCACAGAAAGTCACAAATAATTTCCAGTCACAGAAAGCAACAACATTAAATATTGACTAATTCACGCACACAAAACTCATAACAAATAAGCAGTTGTATTAAAGCGACTTTAAAACCCAAACCTAGGATATCCGTCATAATTCAGCCCGGAGGCCAGGTCTGAGATGCGGATACCCCAGATCATAAAATAATTATCTTAATTGGAGAAGATTTGAGGAGAACGCCGACAACTGGTCGCTTATTTAAACCGTGAGTTATCTTCTCTTGATATGAAATATTTATACTGACGTCATGTCCGCCTGTGGCTAAGATTGTTCTTCTGTTTGACTTCTGTTTGCCAAATGTGGCAAAACAAATGAAGCAATTTTTGCTGTGTTGAATATTTCATGTTGATTTATTTATGTTTCCTGTAAATGAGGTTCATATGAAATTCAGCATCGTCTCAAACGGCCATTTCTCACAAATTCCGAACTCCTTCAAAGACATGTCTCTCACATGATAATCTAATCAAACGACCATTTCTCCCAAATTACGGTCTCACGCAACAACAATTTCTCCCAAATGATTACCTTTTCCAACAACAATTTCTCCCAAATGATTACCTTTTCCAACAACAATTTCTCCCAAATGATTACCTTTTCCAACAACAATTTCTCCCAAATGATTACCTTTTCCAACAACAATTTCTCCCAAATGATTACCTTTTCCAACAATAATTTCTCCCAAATGATTACCTTTTCAAACAACAATTTCTCCCAAATGATTACCTTTTCCAAGAGGAGGAAGAATGATTACCTCTTCCAACGACCATTTATTCCAAATGATTAACAGGTAAAAGAAAAGAGGAAGACCCAGGGAGACACTGAGAAGAACATTGATGAGAGAGGCAAGAGCAGCAGGAGTCGGCTCCCTCAATGAGATAGAACTGCTTGCACAGAACAGAGACAGATGGCGAGATTTGATAAAATATCTTTAAAAGAAAACTGCTAGAACAAAAAAATCCATATAGGAGAAGGTGTATCTTGGTCTACGCCCTATGGGCGGTTACGGCTCGAAAGGTCAATAGATAGATAGATTACCTCTTCCAGCGACCATTTTTTCCTAACCCCAAATGATTACCTCTTCCAACGACCATTTCTCCAAAATTACGGTCTCACGCAACAACAATTTCTCCCAAATGATTACCTTTTCCAAGAACAATTTCTCTCAAATGATTATCTCTTCAAACGACCATTTCTCCCAAATGATTACCTCTTCCAACGACCATTTCTTCCAAATGATTATCTCTTCTAACGACCATTTCTCCCAAATGATTACCCCTTCCAACGACCATTTCTCCCAAATGATTACCCCTTCCAACGACCATTTCTCCCACATGATGACCTTTTTCAACGACCTTTTCTCCCAAACATCCTCAAGCGACCATATTTCTTAAATGACCATTTCCTCAAACGCTATTTCTCTCAAATTATTCTTCTATCTTTGTAGCTCCCAATGGAGCATAGGTCTTCAACAAACACTTTCAGCTCCAGTGGAGCATAGGTGTTCAACAAACATTTTCAGCTCCCAATGGAGCATAGGTCTTTAACAAACACTTTCAGCTCCCAATGGAGCATAGGTCTTCAACAAACATTTTCAGCTCCCAATGGAGCATAGGTCTTCAACAAACACTTTCAGCTCCCAATGGAGCATAGGTCTTCAACAAACACTGTCCAAGCCGTTCTGTTTCTTGCCATTCTTTTAAGATCATTCCATGTCTTCCCATCATCTTCATCTCTGCTTCTATCTGTCTTCTCCAAGAATTCCTTGGTCTTCCTCTTTATCCTTTCCCCTGGGGATTCCTAAAAAGGGCCTGTTGAGTAATACTCTCAGTTGGCCTCCGTAGTGTGTGTCCTATCCAGCGCCATCGTCCCTGCTGCGTCTCCCCATCCACCGGCACCCGACTGGCACATTTCCACAACTCTATGTTAGCAATTTTGTCCCGGCACATCCATCCTTCCACTCCGCGCAAGCATCCATCAATCAAAGTCCGCATCCTCATGACCGCCAATTCCGCGGCTCTCCATGTCCCACAGTCAAACTACTACCTTAACGGACAATTTCACTTAAAACAAGATTTCCTCCCAAAGACCATTTCCCCAAACGACCATTACTACAACAAGTCCATTTTCCCAGAAGATCATTCCCAAAAAGAGCACTTCCCAAAAAAGAGCAATACCCCAAAAAGACCATTCCTCTTAAAAAGAGCATTTCCCACAGAAGACCATTTCCCCAAAAGACAAATTCTCACAAAAGGACCATTTTCGTTAAAAGTTCATTTCCCCAAAAGATCATTCCCCCAAAAGACCATTCCCCCACAAGACCAATTCACCCCGAGCAACAAACCTCGTGAACCCATCACATCTGCGTCAGACCGCCAAGTTAAACTGACCACTTCAGTCATCGCAACAGAATGTTCTGCCCAAGAATAGAATCTACACCAATTTGTCAAGAACTCGATATTGCCCCGAACAAGGTGTTACGCCCCCATCTACCCCATTCCGACCCCGCCCTCGCCCCAAACCAACGCGATTGCCTCTCGTGTAATGACAGACAATGGTAGCAATGAAAGTACCAAATCAACTCGTGAAATTAGCACTGAGCGCCATTTTCAGATTGGCAGATTGACACGACGTTTACTGGTAGAGTTTTTATTAACAGCTTAAGATAGACTTCTGCTCATTCATTAATCGTCGTCTTTTCTTTTCTCTTCTTCGCTTTCCTTTAATCGTTGAGGTAAGAATTAACATCTGATCGTTTGCTCTCTGATTCATCATCATCATTGAGTGCCGTCTCCGCATCGAAGGTTGGCTACCATGGAGTGCCATTCCACTCCGTCTCTTGATTTGATGGTGAAGATTGCCATAGGTTGACTTGTCCATCTTTTAATGTTACTAGTCCATGTTAGTCTTGGTCTGCCTCTTTTACCTTGTATTTCCCCTTCCAATATTAATTTTAGTAGGCTGTTGTGTCTTTTAACATGCCCCAAAAATTGCATTTGTCTTGTTCAAATTGTGTTTAGTAGTTCTTTTTTTCATTTTAGTTGTTTTAAAACTTCATCGTTTGTTTTCTTTTCTTTCCATCCAATTCTACCTATTCTGGTTGCCCTATTGTCCATGATTCGCATCTATATGTTAAGACTGGCTCTACATAACATTTAAGAGCTCTTTTCTTGTTTCTATTGTCAAAAATGAATTTCATAGTATCTTCCTCATTTTTGGAAAGCTGCTTTTGCCTGAGTCATTCTGCATCTCACCTCTTTTGTACATCTTCCGTCTGAGGTTAACAAAGTTCCCAAATATCTAAATTCATTTACCTGTTATAATATTGTTCCACTTGTTTTTATTTTGAACTGAGGTGATGTCTTTTTCTTTGTTGTTACTAATACTTCTGTCTTTTTGCTTTTAAGGCTATAAGATATGTAAGTTGTTAAATGATAACAGAATTAACACCCCCCCCCCCCCGCTGTAGAAGCTCATTTATGTACTAACATATGTTAAGCATATGTGTATGTTGTTATTTTATGACCACTAAGTAGTGACAGTACAGTATCCTTGGCTCGGCGATCTTGTCAGAGTTTGGTGGCATCAATGGGGACCACGTTGAAAATTGTGAGAACCACTGTGTCAGACTACAGGTGACCACGTTGAAAATTGTGAGAACCACTGTGTCAGTCTACAGGTTTCAACAGATGGCGGGAGTAGTTCAAGGATTAAAGGGAGAAAACTAGGCATTGATTTATGTTGGGTTGACAATCATAGAGTATATGTTAGGTTGTCAATCATAGAATGAATGTTAAATTGACATTCTAAGAATGTATGTTAGGTTGTCAACCATAGAATGTATGTTACATTGATAATCATAGAATGTATGTTAGGTTGTCAACAATAGAATGTATGTTACATTGATAATCATAGAATGTATGTTTGGTTGTCAACCATAGCATGTATGTTAGGTTGTCAACCATAAAATGTATGTTTGGTTGTCAAACATAGAATGTATGTTTTGTTGTCAACCATAGAATGTATGTTACATTGATAATCATAGAATGTATGTTAGGTTGTCAACCATAGAATGTATGTTAGGTTGTCAACCATAAAATGTATGTTTAGTTGTCAACCATAGAATGTATGTTAGGTTGTCAACCATAGCATGTATGTTAGGTTGTCAACCATAAAATGTATGTTTGGTTGATAACCATAAAATGTATGTTTGGTTGTCAACCATAAAATGTATGTTTGGTTGTCAACCATAAAATGTATGTTAAGTTGTCAACCATAGAATGTATGTTACATTGATAACCATAGAATGTATGTTATATTGATAACCATAGAATGTATGTTATATTGATAACCATAGAATGTATGTTAGGTTGTCAACCATAGAATGTATGTTACATTGATAACCATAGAATGTATGTTAGGTTGTCAACCATAGAATGTATGTTACATGATAACCATAGAATGTATGTTTATTTGTCAACCATAGAATGTATGTTACATTGATAACCATAGAATGTATGTTACATTGATAATCACAGAATGTATGTTACATTGATAACCATATAATGTATGTTACATTGACAATCATAGAATGTATGTTACATTGATAATCACAGAATGTATGTTACATTGATAACCATAGAATGTATGTTACATTGACAATCATAGAATGTATGTTACATTGATAACCATAGAATGTATGTTACATTGATAACCATAGAATGTATGTTACATTGATAACTATAGAATGTATGTTACATTGATAACCATAGAATGTATGTTACATTGATAACCATAGAATGTATGTTACATTGATAATCACAGAATGTATGTTACATTGATAACCATAGAATGAATGTTACATTGATAACCATAGAATGTATGTTACATTGATAACCATAGAATGTATGTTACATTGATAACCATAGAATGTATGTTACATTGATAACCATAGAATGTATGTTACATTGATAACCATAGAATGTATGTTACATTGATAACCATAGAATGTATGTTACATTGATAACCATAGAATGTATGTTACATTGACAATCATAGAATGTATGTTACGTTGATAACTATAGAATGTATGTTACGTTGATAACTATAGAATGTATGTTACATTGACAATCATAGAATGTATGTTACATTGACAATCATAGAATGTATGTTACATTGACAATCATAGAATGTAAGTTACATTGACAATCATAGAATGTATGTTACATTGACAATCATAGAATGTAAGTTACATTGACAATCATAGAATGTATGTTACATTGACAATCATAGAATGTATGTTACATTGATAAGCATAGAATGTATGTTACATTGATAATCATAGAATGTATGTTACATTGATAATCATAGAATGTATGTTACATTGATAAGCATAGAATGTATGTTACATTGATAATCATAGAATGTATGTTACATTGATAATCATAGAATGTATGTTACATTGATAAGCATAGAATGTATGTTACATTGACAATCATTGAATGTATGTTAGGTTGCCAACCATAGAGTATATGTTTACTTCTCAACCATAGTGTATATGTTTGCTTCTCAACCATAGAGTATATGTTGGGTTGCCAACTATAGAGTATATGTTAGATTCTCAACTATAGAGTGTATGTTAGGTTGCCAACCATAGAGTATATGTTAGGTTTTCAACCACAAACTATGTGCCAGGTTACCAACCATAAACCGCAATCCAGGTCGTATAATCTGAAAATCCCAAGCGCAGAAAGCTATAAAAGAAATGTAAAGATGAAAGTCTGCAGGTAATTACAGCACACAGATAGAGATGATAAAAGCACTAGAAGATCTGGCACTGAAATCAACACAGCCATATGTGATGATATAAACAACACAGGCTAAATACCACGTGATCCAAAACTTCGGTGTTTATTACCCTGCCAATGACGAACGGTGTTGTGGAGTGCATGGATCTAGAACAATACGGTTGGTGAGTCATAGAACAAACATCTGACTTCAAGTTACTGAGAAATGAAGAAAATATAGAACACAATTATTTGGTTAAAGATTTACTTAACTCTTTCAGTAGGAAAGTTTTTTTTATCAATTTGGCGGTAGAGATTCGTCTTCTTCCTCATCTTTCTTTCCACATTTGCCTTTCAGCGTCGAGGTGAGATATAATTTGCGTCTTTTTGCTCTTCTGTTCGCCTCTGATGATGTTATGTTTCCAAGTGCTTCTGATATTCTATAGATCCATTTTTTTTCCTGGTCGACCTTTGGGTCTGGTGTTCTCACAACGTTTATTGAAAGATCGTTGTGTTGTGTTTTGATCTTTCTGCCTTGCCACGTGCCAAAACCATTTTATCTGTTGTTTCTTTATATATTCTATGGCGGGGGTTATTCATAGCTTGTTTCTCAGTTCTTCATTTCTGATCTTATCTCTCAGACTGTTTCCTGTCATTCGTCTAACACATTTCATCTCTGTAGAGGTTATTTTTCTTATTGTTCTTGCATCTAGGGTCCAGGTCTGGCATTGGTAGCACAACGTTGGGATGAAGATTGTAGTATTGTGCTCGTTTTGCCTACAGAGTTATTTCCTTGTTGAACAATAGTGGTGATAACTGTCCGATGATTTGACAAGCTTTGTTGCATTTTGATGTAAAGATTTCAGAGACAAAATCATTCATTTTTTTAAATATTAAAACATGTTAACATTTATCTAACACTCAACGAATTATATGTGTGACTTTTTATATAATTAAACAATGAATTATATTTTACCAATACCAAGATGTTACAAGACATCATCACTATCATTGAGTGCCGTCACGCCAAGTGGCGTATAGGGAATATGGTGTTAGTGACCATAAATTTTACAGACCTTCAGCACATGATTTTTGAGGTAATGTGGTCGGTATTACGCCCGTGCCGCTTTACCTTCCCAGAAAAAAATCCGGTACCCATTAAAGGATGGGTGAACATGGAAGCCGTCGGTTGGGATCGAACCCTACCTCTTGTCCTTTGTCGTCCAGTTCACTAACCACTGAGCTATCGCAGCTCCCTAAATAATGATAATGGTAATTATAATCATCATCCTCATTGAGTGCCGTCTCCACATCGAAGGATGGCTACCATGGAGCGCCATTCTACTCTGTTTCTTGCTTTGATGGTGCAGGTTGTCATAGGTTGACTTGTCCATCTTTTGATGTTACTCGTCCATGTTAGTCTTAGTCTGCCTCTGCCTCTAATACCCTGTATTTTCCCTTCCAATATTACTTTTAGTAGGCTGTTGTGTCTTTTAACGTGCCCCAAAAATTTCATTTGTCTTGTTCTAATTGTGTTTAGTAGTTCTCTTTTAATTTTAATTGTTTTAAAACTTCATCGTTTGTTCTCTTTTCTTTCCATTCAATTCTACAATACCAGACATATATGCATTTTGATGACAGTTTACGCTAATCAAATGGAGAGTGACGCACTGTGCGGCTAAACGTACAGGACCGAAATCTGCATGGCGCGTGGTGCGGCGAAACGTACGTGAAGAGTTAATTAATGGACAGCACATATTTGAACGACGTTTCGGCTCAATAGGCCTTCAGCAGGAACAACAAACAACACATACACACAGATATGTTAGTAAATAAAATGCACCCCACATATTAAACTAATAGTGGAGTCTCTCAAATAAAATAGTCTTGTACTAGAATGAGAAACAAAAATAAAAAGTCTGCTCTAAATACTGCACTGTGGCTAGAAGGAAAATGTACGAGGGCTAGTCTGCGCAGGATACCCAGTGTAGTTGACCAGTCTAATAATTTCTTTATAATCAACTTCACTACAGTTGCGCAGTTTTTATTCATTTCATTGCCTTGAACATTAACTTAAAGTTATACAGGGAAGATTGAACATAAAATCGATTTGGCGTTAAGAGAAATAACAATTTGGAGATCAGGAAAACAGCGGGATAAGAGAAATAACAATTTGGAGATCAGGAAAACAACAGGATAAGAGAAATAACAATTTGGATCTTCAGGAAAACAGCGGGATAAGAGAAATAACAATTGGACCTTCAGGAAAACAGCGGGATAAGAGAAATAACAATTTGGACCTTCAGGAAAACAGCGGGATAAAAGAAATAATAATTTGGAGAACAGGAAAACAGCGGGATAAAAGAAATAACAATTTGGAGATCAGGAAAACAGCGGGATAAGAGAAATAACAATTTGATCTTCATGAAAACAGCGGGATAAAAGAAATAACAATTTGGAGATCAGGAAAACAGCGGGATAAGAGAAATAACAATTAGGAGATCAGGAAAACAGCGGGATAAGATAAATAACAATTTGGAGATCAGGAAAACAGCGGGATAAGATAAATAACAATTTGGACCTTCAGGAAAACAGCGGGATAAGAGAAATAACAATTTGGACCTTCATGAAAACAGCGGGATAAAAGAAATAATAATTTGGAGAACAGGAAAACAGCGGGATAAAAGAAATAACAATTTGGAGATCAGGAAAACAGCGGGATAAGAGAAATAACAATTTTGATCTTCATGAAAACAGCGGGATAAAAGAAATAACAATTTGGAGATCAGGAAAACAGCGGGATAAGAGAAATAACAATTTGAAGATCAGGAAAACAGCGGGATAAGAGAAATAACAATTTGGATCTTCAGGAAAACAGCGGGATAAGAGAAATAACAATTTGGATCTTCAGGAAAACAGCGGGATAAGAGAAATAACAATTTGGAGATCAGGAAAACAGCGGGATAAGATAAAATAACAATTTGGAGATCAAGAAAACAGCGGGATAAGAGAAATAACAATTTGGAGATCAAGAAAACAGCGGGATAAGAGAAATAACAATTTGGAGATCAGGAAAACAGCGGGATAAGAGAAATAACAATTTTGATCTTCATGAAAACAGCGGGATAAAAGAAATAACAATTTGGAGATCAGGAAAACAGCGGGATAAGAGAAATAACAATTTGGAGATCAGGAAAACAGCGGGATAAGAGAAATAACAATTTGGATCTTCATGAAAACAGCGGGATAAGATAAATAACAATTTGGAGATCAGGAAAACAGCGGGATAAGATAAATAACAATTTGGAGATCAGGAAAACAGCGGGATAAGAGAAATAACAATTTGGATCTTCAGGAAAACAGCGGGATAAAAGAAATAACAATTTGGAGATCAGGAAAACAGCGGGATAAGAGAAATAACAATTTGGAGATCAGGAAAACAGCGGGATAAGAGAAATAACAATTTGGAGATCAGGAAAACAGCGGGATAAGATAAATAATAATTTGGAGATCAGGAAAACAGCGGGATAAGAAAAATAACAATTTGGAGATTAGGAAAACAGCGGGATAAGATAAATAACAATTTGGAGATTAGGAAAACAGCGGGATAAGATAAATAACAATTTGGATCTTCAGGAAAACAGCGGGATAAGAGAAATAACAATTAGGAGATCAGGAAAACAGCGGGATAAGAGAAATAACAATTAGGAGATCAGGAAAACAGCGGGATAAGATAAATAACAATTTGGAGATCAGGAAAACAGCGGGATAAGATAAATAACAATTTGGAGATTAGGAAAACAGCGGGATAAGTCAAATAACAATTTGGATCTTCAGGAAAACAGCGGGATAAGAGAAATAACAATTAGGAGATCAGGAAAACAGCGGGATAAGAGAAATAATAATTAGGAGATCAGGAAAACAGCGGGATAAGACAAATAACAATTTGGAGATCAGGAAAACAGCGGGATAAGATAAATAACAATTTGGAGATCAGGAAAACAGCGGGATAAGATAAATAACAATTTGGAGATCAGGAAAACAGCGGTATAAGAGAAGTTAATTTCAGTTTGAGGGTACGCGTGGCAAAAGTAAACAAATCATTTTGATGCATATTCATGGAGAGAATCACAATTGTTGCCAGAATGCGTCATGAACAGGATAGTTAACGGAGGAAGGGGGCGCAGTCTAGAGGTACGACGTCTGCCTCATGGGAGGAAAGACCTGAGTTCAAAGCCCACCAAAATCGGTGGTGATTTCTCAAAAAATTTAGAAAAAATAAATCCGTGGTTTCTTTATGACATTACCTCCCCTGATCTCTTGAGTAGTGAGATTGGATGTGTAGCCCTATCGGATATCGGCAATAAACAGGAGGTCCCGTGTACACTCGCGCACGTTAAAGAACCTTGGCATTACAAATCGAAGAGAGTAGGCCATAAATATGGTCGCTGCCCGGGCAACATTGTCAGCAGAAAACCTACCCGCACCGTGGAAGCAAAGCAATACTAAAAAAGTGAGGGAAAAAGTGGTATGGTGACAGCTTTACGTGGAAATGGACGAAGCAAAAGTCAACGTTTCGGCCAAGAGGCCTTCAGCTGGACGAACAGCAAACACACAGAATATATACAATGGTATATTAACAAATCTAACTAGATGGTGATAATATGCTAGACACTCAAGAGAGGAAAATAAAAAAAGTGGTCACTTCCCTGTGTTCCAGAGTGCGGTCAGTCTCAGAATGAACTAAAACGGCGAGGCTGGAAGCCCAACTATAAACAATCTCGCTAGCCAGGCGGTAAGGCGAGACGACGGAAAGGAAGGGTTCTAAAAATATGGGGAGGTGGGTTGCCTTTACCTCTACCCGCACCGTGGATCGCAGGCCGTGCTACGGAGTTCGTGCAGGGATTCTCCTGTGATATTCACTATGAAGTTACCTATGGTTTCGTCGGGTGTGCAGCGATAATGATCCTTACAACAAAGCAAACACAAATGATCATAAATATCTGAGAGAACACCTGCAGGATACCTATCTATCGGGGGCCGCGATAGCGCAGTGGTTAGTGAATTGGACTACAAAGGACAAGGGGTAGGGTTGATCCCCAACGACGTCCTCCGGGTTCACCAAGCCTTGTGGGTTCAAATCCTGGCTGCACCAGTTGGGATTTTTATTTATGATTTCTCTCTGCGGCAACCACCCCTGGTCTCAGAAGCGAGGCCCGGCTTGAAACGTCAATTACACATCGACGGAAAAAATATGAGTACCTCCGAAGCCGGAGTTATTTGCCTGCGCAGCGAGGGACCCCTGTGCACACGGTTGCCAGGGGAAAATGGATTAACACGCAAAATTCAGTTCCTGGTCTCTAGGGACTTCGTCAGAGTTGAAATCTGGCGAACGAAAAGAAAAAAAATGGGTACCGGATTTTTTCTGGGAAATTAGAGCGGCGCGGGCGTAATACCGACCACATTACCCAAAAATCATGTGCTGAAGGTCTGTAAAATGTATGGTTACTAACACCATATTCCCTATACGCCACTTGGCGTGACGGGGGTACTTTACTTATACCTATCTAGTGTCTTTACGAGCAGATGACGACACGTAGGGCAGACATTTGAGACTCCTTATGTCCGATGATCTTAGTGTCTTTACGAGCAGATGACGACACGTAGGGCAGACATTTGAGACTCCTTATGTCCGATGATCTTAGTGTCTTTACGAGCAGATGACGACACGTAGGCAGACATTTTAGACTCCTTATGTCCGATGATCTTAGTGTCTTTACGAGCTGATGACGACACTTAAGGCAGACATTTGAGACTCCTTATGTCCGATGATCTTTATTATCAAGTGTCAGACTTTTCACAGGACTTCCAGTGTATCACGCCACACGTCCCTGTTCTGGGCGAGCGTTTCAACCTCGCCGAGGGAGCTAATGCTACTGTTGTTACCTCTCGTCTCAGTGTTTTTTTTTTTTAATCAAAGATATTCTTCTTCTACCTTTCAGCTTCCTGTGGAGCATAGACTGTCAACAAAAACTTTCCAAGCCGTTCTGTTTCTTGCCATTCTTTTAGCTCTTTCTGTGCCTTTCGCCGCACAGTGCGTCACTCTCAATTTGATTAGTGTAAACTGTCATCAAACCATATTCTTTTTTACATGTCTTGTATCATCTTGGTATTGGTGAAATATAATTCCTTGTTCAATTATCTAAACATTCATTTATAATATGTTATATGTTAGATAAATATAAATATGTAGATTGATTCTTAAAACCATGAAATGGAGGCGAAGGCGCGTCTCCCAGCACCACAGCTGGAACTTGTCAACGACCCACAGCTGATGGCTTGCGCCAGGATCGGTGAACCAAAACCATCCAGACCCTGCTCCACCTCTCCGCGGTGCCTCCAGTAACAGACTAACCTGTCTAGACTGGCCAAGCGTGCAGGGATCGAAGAGGGAAGACAACCCGGTAGTAAAAAAACGTCGTGCTGAAGTCGGATGTGTTGGGCCGAAAGGCGCAAATATCACAGTGTTACACTGCAAACTACAACACAACGCAGACGCGTCCACTTAACGCCCTTTTAAGGGCGGATGACGAAGAGGAAGTCTACAGTCTACGAGTACTCTATAATACTTTAGTCATCGGGCGAACGCAACCAACCAACCAACCAAAACCATGAAACATTTTGTCTCTGAACTCTCTTCCATTGCATTGAAATATAGATTCCGTACGGAAAGAGTTAAGATCCTTCCAGGTGTTCCTCATCATGAAAGAGTTAAGATCCTTCCACGTCTTCCTCATCATCTTCATCTCTGCTTCTATCTGTATTCTCCAACAATATTTTGGTCTTCCTCTATATCTTTTTCCATGGGTATTTAAAAAAACCGGCCTGTTGTGTAATAAGAATACAAAGAAGCTATAATAAAAAAAATGTAACTTGTATTAGGAACAGACTACAGTGAGATAAGGGTGTCCGGTTAGCGCAATTGATAGGCGGTTGGCTTACCACGGCGAGGACACCTGGGTTTTACTAATTCCCTAAAAATTAGTGGGAGCCGCGATAGCTCAGTGGTTAGTGAACTGGACTACTACGGACAAGGGGTAGGGTTCGATCCCAACCGACGGATCCGGGTTCACCCAGCCTTAAATGGGTACCGGATTTTTCTGGGAAAGTAAAGCAGCACGGGCGTAATACCGACCACATTACCCCAAAAATCATGTGCTGAAGGTCTGTAAAATATAGGGTCACTAACACCATATTTCCCTATACGCCACTTGGCGTGACGGGGGTACTTTAGTTTTTTTTTTTTTACAGTGAGATAAAGAGAGGAATAAGGAAGGGCTGCATTTTCTCTCTTTACTTGTTCAATCTATGCACCGTGAAGATGTTTAAAGAGACAATAGAGACACGATGCACGATGGATATAGGTTATGGAAGGACATGATCGCCTACGCCAACCGGTTTAGCATGGTTATGGTTATGGAAGGACATGATCGCCTACGCCAACCGGTTTAGCATGGTTATGGTTATGGAAGGCCATCACGACAAACGAATTAAAATCCATAATTGCTCAACGCCCGTGCCAGTGGAATCATCCGAATTACTATCTCATCTCCCAAACAGTAGTCTTCATCATAGCAGTCTCAGCACATGCCAAAAGACATAAGGCGAAACAGCACAGAAAGTGAACACAGACAACTGTTCCTTGTCATACGATATCATCATTCATCGTAAGCAATTAGAATATCGAAACATCATCAAAACAGATGAGGCACACAGCTCACGGTGAGCATAGAACACTTAACTCAGTAGCTCCTGCAACAAGCCGGACTTGGAATATGAGGAAAGTGCAACAAGGAAAGAACAACAGTAACTGAATAAAATAAAGTATTATATCTACTCGACATGCCGAAGTATGGACAACTAAATAAGAATATATAGATGAAAGATGAACTCATGTTTTAGCTATACCTAACGGTCTAACAGTATAACATATGTCATGTGAATCATGGACAATAGGACAACAAACAAGAAAATGACTGGAGTCTGTAGAAATGTGGTTTTACAGAAGAATGTTGAGAATACCATGGACAGATAAGAAGAGTAATGAAAACGTTTTGAAAGAGGCCAAAGCAAAAAGAGAGCTAATTTCCAATATTAGGAAGAAACAATCATCATTTTTGAGCCATGTAATGAGAAGAGAACAACTGGAATATATTGTAACAACTGGGAAAATTGAGGGAAGAAGAGATAGAGGAAAGCAAAGAGAAAAGATACCAGACAGCTTAAGAGAATGGCTTGGCAGAAGGTCAACAACAGAAATGATAAATAACTGTCGAGATCGAAAGTTGTGGAGAGACATGTCACCTACGCCAGCAGGCCTGGTACTTGATGATGATGATGATGATGATGAGCTCGCAAAACCTGCAGGTGAATATCAAGGTAGATGGGAGTTATCAAGAGCAAGTTCAAGAATATCGCTGTCATGGATATCACAAGTGATAACATGCTAGAGTCAGAAATAAAAGGATAGGAATGCAAAAAAGTACGCTATCAACGTCAAACATATACCCACATCAAAGTAAATTAAACCAGAAGTGATAAAGATAAAAGTAGTATATCTACTCGACATGCCGAAGGATGGACAAGCAAATAAACAAATAAACAAATATAGATGAAAGCTGAAGTTTTTGAAGTGTGGATTTATTTAGGGCAGAGAAGAAAACAACATCAAATGTTTTCTGTCTCAATACATTATGAAAGAGAATCATCATCATCAAGTACCTGGCTTAGTGGCGTAGGTGATCATGTCTCTCCACAACTTTCGATCTCGGCAGCTATTTATCATTTCTGTTGTTGACCTTCTGCCAAGCCATTCTCTTAAGCTGTCTGTTATTTTTTCTCTTTGCTTCCCTCTATCTCTTCGTCCCTCAATTTTTTCCACTTGTTACAATATATTCCAGCTGTTCTCTTCTAATTACATGGCCAAAAATGATTATTGTTTCTTCCTAATATTGGAAACTATCTCTCTTTTTGCTTTGACCTCTCTCAGAATCTCTTCATTAATGAAGGAGAATAAGATGGAGAAAAAAGGAAGAGATAGATAGAAGGAATAAAAGATATAATCAGCATTAGGTTCCATGTTCTTTGCTGACCCTTGCATTCATCACAGACCGTCTGAAAGAATCTCTGTCTCTAGCGAGATCTCTCACAGAATGTTACATTCATCACAGACCGTCTGAAAGGATCTCTGGCTCTAGCGAGATCTCTCACAAAACGTTACATTCATCACAGACCGTCTGAAAGAATCTCTGTCTCTAGCCAGATCTCCCACAGAACGTTGCATTCACCACAGCCTGTCTGAAAGAATCTCTGTCTCTAGCCAGATCTCCCACAGAACGTTGCATTCACCATAGCCCGTCTGAAAGAATCTCTGTCTCTAGCCAGATCTCTCACAGAATGTTACATTCATCACAGACCGTCTGAAAGAATCTCTGTCTCTAGCGAGATCTCTCTCAGAATGTTACATTCATCACAGACCGTCAGAAAGAATCTCTGTCTCTAGCGAGATCTCTCTCAGAATGTTACATTCATCACAGACCGTCTGAAAGAATCTCTGTCTCTAGCCAGATCTCCCACAGAACGTTGCATTCACCACAGCCTGTCTGAAAGAATCTCTGTCTCTAGCCAGATCTCCCACACAACTTTGCATTCACCACAGCCCGTCTGAAAGAATCTCTGTCTCTAGTCAGATCTCCCACACAACGTTGCATTCACCACAGCCCGTCTGAAAGAATCTCTGTCTCTAGCCAGATCTCCACACAACGTTACATTCACCATAGCCCGTCTGAAAGAATCTCTGTCTCTAGCCAGATCTCTCACAGAACGTTGCATTCACCATAGCCCGTCTGATAGAATCTCTGTCTCTAGCCAGATCTCCCACAGAACGTTACATTCACCATAGCCCGTCTGAAAGAATCTCTGTCTCTAGCCAGATCTCCCACAGAACGTTACATTCACCATAGCCCGTCTGAAAGAATCTCTGTCTCTAGCCAGATCTCCCACAGAACGTTACATTCACCATAGCCCGTCTGAAAGAATCTCTGTCTCTAGCCAGATCTCCCACAGAACGTTGCATTCACCATAGCCCGTCTGATAGAATCTCTGTCTCTAGCCAGATCTCTCACAGAACGTTGCATTCACCACAGCCCCTCTGAAAGAATCTCTGTCTCTAGCCAGATCTCCACAGAACGTTACATTGACCACAGCCCCTCTGAAAGAATCTTTGTCTCTAGCCAGATCTCCACAGAACGTTACATTGACCACAGCCCCTCTGAAAGAATCTCTATCTCTAGCCAGACCTCCCACAGAACATTACATTCACCACAGTCCGTCTGAAATAATCTCTGTCTCTAGCCAGATCTCTAACAGAACGTTGCATTCACATAGTCCGCCTGAAAGAATCTCTGTCTCTAGCCAGATCTCCCACAGAACATTACATTCACCACGGCCTGTCTGAAATATTATCCATCTCTAGCCAGATCTTCCACAGAACATTACATTCACCACAGCCTGTCTGAAATATTATCCGTCTCTAGCCAGATCTCCCATAGAACGTTACATTCATCAGAGCTCGTCTGGAAGTATCTCTGTCTCTAACCAGATCTCCCACAGAACGTTGCATTTACCATAGCCCTTCTAAAAGGAATTCCTCTCTAGCCATATCTCCCACTTCTTCTGTTGTCGTCTTCAATGTCTCCTTGATGTATTGAAATCACCTTCTTCGTGGTCTGTTTTTGTAAAGTCGCCCAGAAACCATACCTTCCTTTATTCTTCTTTCCAGCTCGCTGTGTTTTTTTATGTGGTCACAGTATTTTAATTCCCTCGGTAGAATGGTGTTTAATCAAACATTTTTCGGGCACATCATGGAAAGAGGAAAGTTGGAATACTTGGTTACAACTGGCGAAATAAAAGGAAAGATAGATCGCGGGCGACAGAGAGAGAAGATACTGGATAGCTTGGTGTCATGGCATGGAAAACAGTCAACAACAGAACTGATACGATGCACTGTAGATAGAAGATTGTGGAGGGACATGATCACCTACGCCAACGGTATGGCACATGAGAATGGTGTTTATGGGCGTGTTCTTTTCAATATTTATTCTTCTTTCATTTCACTCCCTGTGGAGCATGGTCTTCAGCACACTTTCCAAGCAGTTCTGTTTATTGCTGTTCTTTTAAGATCATTCCATGATTTCATCTTCATCTCTGCTTCCAATTGTCTTCTCCAAGAATATTCTGGCTAGCTGCGCTGTCGTTGAGGACGGGCAACCAATGGATCGGGAGGACATCATCAATGCCCTCCGAGATGTGGGAAGAGCACAGGACTTCGACAAACACAGATCCACGTCACTTCTTCGGATGATGGAAATGGGAGTTAAGATGGGCACAGCCAGAAATGAGAAACTTAGTGACCGTGTAAGAAGACTTATCAACCAACATAGAATTGGAGTCGTCAGTCGCTGGACACTGTGGGGCTTGGTGAGAAGGGGATCTGAGCACCTATGGACATGTTCGGAGTACAATGATGGTGACCCGCAAATAACTCAATAACTCAATTCTGGTCTTCCTCTTTGTCTTTTTCCTTGCGAATTCCACAAGAGAGCCTGTCGTGTAATACTCTCAGTTGTCTTCCGCAGTGTGTGTCCTCTCCAGCGCCATCGTCTTCGTTGTATCTTTTTATCAGCTGTTTTATTCTATATTTAAATATTTTAAGATGTCTTCATTTCTCATTTTCATTACCCATGTATCTTATGGCTTCTTCGGTAGCATTTTGTACGAACTAACAGAATTAAAAGACATATGCAAGAACAAACACAGTTCTATCCTAATAGCGGCGAGATTAACCCAGGCTTGACGCTATATCTAAAAAGAGGTGACTAAAAGAACAAAACAATACAATATTTACAGACATTAGATTATAATATAATATATAACGTTTGCCCTTGAGAATCGTCTCATAATCCAGTTGGGTTTGTTGTCCCCACAAGGCATGAACATGTCACTCTCATACACATAGGATACCTGCTACATATTTCTTATACTCATGCGCACTCGTACCTATATATATGTGTATATATTTGTCTGCATGTGTAAATGCTGGTACAAGCGCGTGTGTTTCGTACACATCTTTTACACCCATATTTACAGATATAAACAGCTTTATATGTTCACTTTTTCCACGTGGATTTACCTATTGGGAATCAACTCACTGAAACGTTTCAAGTGATAATAAAGGCTGGGATCTTGTACCCACCTCCACATATTTTTAGAACCCTTCCCTTCTTACTGTTTTTCACACCTTGGTCTCGCCCTATTGGTCGGACATATCGATTTCAATCCAGTTATTGCATGACCAATCTCTGTGTCTGACCAAGCTCTGTAGCTGACCAAGCTCTGTAGCTGACCAAGCTCTGTAGCTGACCAAGCTCTGTAGCTGACCAAGCTCTGTGACTGACCAAGCTATGTGGCTGACCAAGCTATGTGGCTAACCAAGCTATGTGACTGACCACGCTCTGTGACTGACCACGCTCTGTGACTGACCAAACTCTGTGACTGACCAAACTCTGTGACTGACATAGATCTGGACCTCAGGGAAGTGTCTTATTTTCGTTTTTTGAGAGTCTATCATATTATCGCCATGTAGTTACATTTCTGTGTATATTTTTACATATTTTTGTGCTGCTGTTTGTTGTTCCTGCTGAAGGCCTTTTGGCTGAAACGTCGTTCTACTCTTGTTTAGTTTCTCTCTTACGTAAAGCTGTTACCATTCCACTTTTTTCTCACTTACGTAAAGCTGTTACCATCCCACTTTTTCCTCACTTACGTAAAGCTGTTACCATTCCACTTTTTTCTCACTTACATAAAGCTGTTACCATCCCACTTTTTCCTCACTTACGTAAAGCTGTTACCATCCACTTTTTCTCACTTACGTAAAGCTGTTACCATCCCACTTTTTTCTCACTTACGTAAAGCTGCTACCATCCCACTTTTTCCTCACTTACGTAAAGCTGTTACCATCCCACTTTTTCCTCACTTACGTAAAGCTGTTACCATCCCACTTTTTCCTCACTTACGTAAAGCTGTTACCATCCCACTTTTACCTTTCTATTTAAATTTTTATTGCCGTCAGAATTACAGCAGCTTCGAATGCATCGTGATCTATTTTTGACAAAAGAGACAGGAAAAAGAGTTCTTAAATGTTATGTAGAGCCAGTCTTAACATATGGATGTGAATCATGGACAATAGGACAACAGACAAGAAAATCACTGGAGTCGGTAGAAATGTGGTTTTACCGAAGAATGTTGAGAATACCATGGACAGCTAAGAAGAGTAATGAAAACGTTCTGGAAGAGGCCAAACCAAAAAGAGAACTAATTTCCAATATTAGGAAGAAACAATCATCATTTTTTGGCCATGTAATGAGAAGGGAACAACTGGAATATATTGTAACAACTGGGAAAATTGAGGGACAAAGAGATAGAGGGAAGCAAAGAGAAAAGATACCAGACAGCTTAAGAGAATGGCTTGGCAGAAGATCAACAACAGAAATGATAAATAGCTGTCGAGATCGAAAGTTATGGAGCATGATCACCTACTCAAACAGGCCCGGTACTTGATGATGATGATGTATCTTGAACTCTCTACACATATGTTATACTCTCCTCCTTTCGTATTGTATGATTCAAGGCAATAACATTATTTTATTTTTTGGGGGGAGGGGTAAATAATTGTACTGCTGCGGTAAAGCTGGTAGAAAGGGGCAATTGTATGGCAGCAGCTCGATAAAAAAGGAACACAACAAAATACTTTGTTTCGGCCAACATGCGGCCTTGTTTTAAAAACGAGATGAAGATAAAGTCTACTACATCTAGAATGACCGGGACTAGTAGATTAAAGAGAAAAACCGAAGATAGAGAAAGAAAAAACAAGAAAAACAAAACAAATATTGAAGTTTGAAAAGGAAGGCAGAACTATTTAACACAATTGGATTGGGACAAATACAATATTGAGACGTTTAAATAATTAACGTCACTGTAGAGAAGAAAATGTCTGGCCATAGATTGGATTATGAAAAAATAACTCAGAACAGCAGAAATGGAATCCAGTGGTCACTGATCAAGGAACTTAATGACATAGACTGTCCTGATGACATGGTCACTGACCAAGGAACTTAATGACATAGACTGTGCTGATGACATGGTCACTGACCAAGGAACTTAATGACATAGACTGTGCTGATGACATGGTCACTGACCAAGGAACTTAATGACATAGCTTTCCCACCATATAATCATCAACACATGCACGATAAAATGAGCATACTTGATGAGAGATCACGACAGATGGGACTGGGAATAAATAGAGATAAAACCAAAATTATGAGAATTAATGCAGTTGGCAATAACCAAATAAAAATAGGAGAAATACCTCTACTAGACGTACAATCTTACATATATCTGGGCAGTAATATAGATAAAGAGGGAGGAACAGAAAATGATACCAAAATAAGGATATCGAAAGCAAGAGGTGTATTCGTTGTACTAGGAAACATGGAAATCGAAAGAAATTAGGCTAAATATAGACATGTACATTTTTATGTCCAATGTTAACTCAACGTTGTGCTACCAATGCCAGACCTGGACCCTAGATGCAAGAGCAATAAGAAAAATAACCTCTACAGAGATGAAATGTGTCAACGAATGACAGGAAACAGTCTGAGAGATAAGATCAGAAATGAAGAACTGACAAAAAAGCTAGGAATAGCCCCCGCCATAGAATATATAAAGAAAACACAGATAAAATAGTTTGGTCACGTGACAAGGCAGAAAGAACAAAACACAACACAACGAGCCTTCAACAAACGTTGTGAGAACACCAGACCCAATGGTCGACCACGAAAAAGATGGGTCGATGGAATATTAGAAGCACTAGGAAACATAACAGGAGCAGAGGCGATCAGAAGAACAAAAGACTGCAAATTATATCTCCCCTCGACGCTGAAAGGTAAATGAGGAAGGAAAGAAGAAGAAGAAGAAGAATGTTAAGTCAGTCCTATTACATGGCTGTAAAACATGGAAAACAACAAAAATGATAATCATGAAGACGCAGACCTTCATTATGCAAGACATCGGATCTCACTACACAGGAGGTCAGGGGAAGTTACCCCCACAAAGAAACCACGGATTAATGTTTCCTATTTTTGACAAATAACCACCGCTTCTAGTGGGGTCTGAACCCGGGTCCTTTCTGTCCTAAGGTGGACGATACACGTCTAGACCACGCAGCCCCCTACGGTATTGTTGTGTGTCCAGCGATCTGGGAACTAAGGACTTCCGGCTCATCATTAAACAGTAAAGTAAAGTAGCCCCCATCACGCCAAGTGGCGTATAGGGTACATTATATCGATAAACGGAACAACAGAGCAACAAACTAATCAGCAAAACAGAACGATAAACGGAACAACAGAGCAACAAACCAATCAGCAAAACAGAACGATAAAAGGAATAACAGAGCAACAAAACTAATCAGCAAAACAGAACGATAAAAGGAATAACAGAGCAACAAACTAATCAGCAAAACAGAAAGATAAACGGAATAACAGAGCAACAAACTAATCAGCAAAACAGAACGATAAAAGGAACAACAGAGCAACAAACTAATCAGCAAACAGAACAATAAACGGAATAACAGAGCAACAAACTAATCGGCAAAACAGAACGATAAAAGGAATAACAGAGCAACAAACCAATCAGCAAAACAGAACGATAAAAGGAATAACAGAGCAACAAACTAATCAGCAAAACAGAACGATAAAAGGAACAACAGAGCAACAAACTAATCAGCAAAACAGAACGATAAACGGAATAACAGAGCAACAAACTAATCGGCAAAACAGAACGATAAAAGGAATAACAGAGCAACAAACCAATCAGCAAAACAGAACGATAAAAGGAATAACAGAGCAACAAACTAATCAGCAAAACAGAACGATAAAAGGAATAACAGAGCAACAAACTAATCAGCAAAACAGAACGATAAAAGGAATAACAGAGCAACAAACTAATCAGCAAAACAGAACGATAAAAGGAATAACAGAGCAACAAACTAATCGGCAAAACAGAACGATAAAAGGAACAACAGAGCAACAAAATTAGTGACCATAAATTTTACAGACCTTCAGCACATGATTTTTGAGGTAATCTGGTCGGTATTACGCCCGTGCCGCTTTACTTTCCCAGAAAAAAAATCCTGTACCCATTAAAGGCTGGGTGAACATGAAGCCGTCGGTTGGGATCGAATTATACCTCTTGTCCTTTGTAGTCCAGTTCACTAACCACTGAGCTATTGCGGCTTCCTTTCGGCCCTAAATTCTGTCAATTTTTTGTCACTCTTTTGTCACTCTTTTGTCACTCTTTTGTCACTCTTTAGAAAAAGCTAAAGCATCATCTGGAACTATTTTTTTCTTGACATTTGTTGACATTTGTGTGGATTGTGTTTAGTGTTTTGTGACATTTGTGTTGATTGTGTTTAGTGTTTTGTGACATTTGGGTTGATTGTGTTTAGTGTTTTGTGACATTTGTGTTGATTGTGTTTAGTGTTTTGTGACATTTGTGTGGATTGTGTTTAGTGACATTTGTGTGGATTGTGTTTAGTGTTTTGTGACATTTGTGTGGATTGTGTTTAGTGTTTTGTGACATTTGTGTTGATTGTGTTTAGTGTTTTGTGACATTTGTGTTGATTGTGTTTAGTGTTTTGTGACATTTGTGTTGATTGTGTTTAGTGTTTTGTGACATTTGTGTGGATTGTGTTTACTGTTTTGTGACATTTGTGTTGATTGTGTTTAGTGTTTTGTGACATTTGTGTTGATTGTGTTTAGTGTTTTGTGACATTTGTGTGGATTGTGTTTAGTGTTTTGTGACATTTGTGTGGATTGTGTTTAGTGTTTTGTGACATTTTTGTTGATTGTGTTTAGTGTTTTGTGAAATTTGTGTGGATTGTGTTTAGTGTTTTGTGACATTTGTGTGGATTGTGTTTAGTGTTTTGTGACATTTGGGTTGATTGTGTTTAGTGTTTTGTGACATTTGTGATGATTGTGTTTAGTGTTTTGTGACATTTATGATGATTGTGTTTAGTGTTTTGTGACATTTGTATGGATTGTGTTTAGTGTTTTGTGACATTTGTGTGGATTGTGTTTAGTGTTTTGTGACATTTGTATGGTTGTGTTTAGTGTTTTGTGACATTTGTTTATATTTGTAAGTACTGTATTTAGTGTTCTGTGACATTTGTGTAGATTGTGTTTAGTGTTTTGTGACATTTGTTGACATTTCTGTTATAGGTGTTTAGTGACATTTGTGCTGTAAGTGTTGATTGTTTTGTGACATTTGTTGACATTTGTGTGTATTGTGTTGAGTGTTTTATGACATTTATTGACATATGTGTGGACTATATTTAGTTGTATTTGACATATGTTGATATGGGTGTGGATTATGTTGTGATTATATGGGGAGAGAGAGAACGAGAGATAGAAAGAAAGGACGAATGAAACAATATGAATCTGTATGTATGAGACAGATAGATTTTCAAAGAGAAAAGAGAAAATTGTGTGAGAGAAATGCCAAATTGTTTTATTTTGCTAAATATAAAATGAAAAAAAAAATAATCAAAATTAACAAGCTTTCTAGAGTCCAATTTTGCAAGGCTCAATGAATCTGTGTCTTACAGTAATGCATAGATGATGAGGACACAAGATGGCGCTGACTTAACAGAATATCAGCACTAGACGAAAGTTGTCGAGTTTCATTAGGACAACCGAGGGCACGTGAGGGACAGACTATCGGAGACAGGTGTCGAGGCTTTATAATCAAGTCGAGTCTGGTCACGTGAGAGTGGTGCTGACGTAAGAGGGAGATTGAAACGTGATGAATTATGGGTAGAATTTTGAGAAAATGTTGGACTTGATTGGAATGTTGTTCAGAATTGGATTTTTGTCGTTTTGTGTTGTTTTTTTTTTCTGGTCACGCTGTTGATGAACCGGGTTGTCCTGTTGACTTAGGATCGTCAGCGCTGTATTTGGACAATTTCCAATATCGTTTTCATCACAATTGGTATAAGACAGGATGATTTCAGGGCAGTGAACGAACTCTGTGATATAACTACACAATCAAGCTAACAGCAGATCGACAAACAGACTAACATAGAGGCCAACAAACCAATCAACAAAACAGAACGATAAAGGGAACAACAGAACAACAAACCAATCAACAAAACAGAACGATAAAAGGAACAACAGAACAACAAACCAATCAACAAAACAGAACGATAAAGGGAACAACAGAACAACAAACCAATCAACAAAACAGAACGATAAAGGGAACAACAGATCAACAAACAGACTAACATAGAGGCCAACAAACCAATCAACAAAACAGAACGATAAAAGGAACAACAGAACAACAAACCAATCAGCAAAACAGAACGATAAAAGGAACAACAGATCAACAAACAGACTAACATAGAGGCCAACAAACCAATCAACAAAACAGAACGATAAAGGGAACAACAGAACAACAAACCAATCAACAAAACAGAACGATAAAAGGAACAACAGAACAACAAACCAATCAACAAAACAGAACGATAAAGGGAACAACAGAACAACAAACCAATCAACAAAACAGAACGATAAAAGGAACAACAGAACAACAAACCAATCAACAAAACAGAACGATAAAGGGAACAACAGAACAACAAACCAATCAACAAAACAGAACGATAAAGGGAACAACAGAACAACAAACCAATCAACAAAACAGAACGATAAAAGGAACAACAGATCAACAAACAGACCAGCAAACCAGTCAACAATACAGACCAACAAAAATACCAACAAAGAGACAAACAAACTAATCAACCATACAGACCAACAAACAAACCATAAAAAAAGACAAACAAAAAATACCAATAAACCAGTCAACAATGCTACCAAGAAACAAATATATCAAATACCAAACGAAATAAAACAAAAAAATCAAATAACAAACCAATCAACCGACAATGAAGTTAACGAAACAAACCACCTACAAATGAACTAACCACCCCTTCTATAAACCAACAAATAAATCAGACCCAAAAAAAAAAAATTAAAATTAATAAAAACCAAAAAAAAGTCAATAGATCAACCAAGGACCAGCCAAAAAAACCTTAAGAAAATCACATGCCTGGTCAGATGTAGGGCGTAGTCCTTAAGAAAATCACATGCCTGGCCAGATGTAGGGCGCAAACCTTAACAAAATCAACTGCCTGGCCAGATGTAGGGCGCAGACTTTAACAAAATCACATGCCTGGCCAGATGTAGGGCGCAGTCATTAAGAAAATAACATGCCTGGCCAGAAGTAGGGCGCAGATTTTAACAAAATCACATGCCTGGCCAGATGAAGGGCGTAGTCCTTAAGAAAAGCGCATGCCTGGCCAGATGTAGGGCGCAAACTTTAACAAAATCACAAGCCTGGCCAGATGTAGGGCGCAAACTTTAACAAAATCACATGCCTGGCCAGATGTAGGGCGCAGCCATTAAGAAAATGGCATGCCTGGCCAGAAGTAGGGCGCAGTCCTTAAGAAAATCGCATGCCTGGCCAGATGAAGGGCGTAGTCCTTAAGAAAAGCGCATGCCTGGCCAGATGTAGGGCGCAAACTTTAACAAAATCACATGCCTGGCCAGATGTAGGGCGTAGTCCTTAAAAAAAGCACATGCCTGGCTAGATGTAGAGCGCAAACTTTAACAAAATCACATGCCTGGTCAGATGTAGGGCGCAGACTTTATCAAAATCACATGCCTGGCTAGATGTAGGGCGCAAACCTTAAGAAAATCACATGTCTGGTCAGATGTAGGGCGTAAACCTTATCTCATCAACCAAACAATGAACAAACTCACTATCTCACCAACCAAACAATGAACAAAACACTATCTCACCAAACCAAACAATGAACAAACCCACTATCTCACCAACCAAACAATGAACAAACCCACTATCTCACCAACCAAACAATGAACAAACCCACTATCTCACCAACCAAACAATGAACAAAACACTATCTCACCAACCAAACAATGAACAAACCCAATATCTCACCAACCAAACAATGAACAAAACACTATCTCACCAACCAAACAATGAACAAAACACTATCTCACCAACCAAACAATAAACAAACCCACTATCTCCCCAACCAAACAATGAACAAACCTACTATCTCACCAACCAAACAATGAACAAAACACTATCTCACCAACCAAACAATGAACAAACACATTATCTCACCAACCAAACAATGAACAAAACACTATCTCACAAACCAAACAATGAACAAACCCACTATCTCACCAACCAAACAATGAACAAACCCACTATCTCACCAACCAAACAATGAACAAAACACTACCTCACCAACCAAACAATGAACAAAACACTATCTCACCAACCAAACAATGAACAAACCCATTATCTCCCCAACCAAACAATGAATAAAACACTATCTCCCCAACCAAACAATAAACAAACCCATTATCTCACCAACCAAACAATGAACAAACCCATTATCTCACCAACCAAACAATGAACAAACCTATTATCTCTCCAACCAAACAATGAACAAAACACTATCTTACCAACCAAACAATAAACAAACCCACTATCTCCCCAACCAAACAATGAACAAACCCACCATCTCAACAACCAAACAATGAACAACCCACCATCTCACCAACCAAACAATGAACAAACCCATTATCTCAACAACCAAACAATGAACAAACTCACTATCTCACTATCTCACCAACCAAACAATGAACAAACTCACTATCTCACCAACAAACAATGAAGAAACCCACTATCTCACCAACCAAACAATGAACAAACCCACTATCTCAACAACCAAACAATGAACAAACCCATTATCTCCCCAACCAAACAATGAACAAACCCACTATCTCCCCAACCAAACAATGAACAAACCCACTATCTCAACAACCAAACAATAAACAAACCCATTATCTCCCCATCCAAACAATGAACAAACCCACTATCTCACCAACCAAACAATAAACAAACCCACTATCTCCCCATCCAAACAATGAACAAACCTACTATCTCAACAACCAAACAATGAACAAACCCACTATCTCACCAACCAAACAATAAACAAACCCACTATCTCACCAACCAAACAATGAACAAACCCATTATCTCCACAACCAAACAATGAACAAACCCACTATCTCACCAACCAAACAATGAACAAACCCAATATCTCACCAACCAAACAATTAACAAACCTATTATCTCACAAACCAAACAATGAACAAAACCACTATTTCACCAACCAAACAATGAATAAACCCACTATCTCACAAACCAAACAATGAAAAACCCATTATCTCCACAACCAAACAATGAACAAACCCACTATCTCACCAACCAAACAATGAACAAACCCAATATCTCACCAACCAAACAATTAACAAACCTATTATCTCACAAACCAAACAATGAACAAACCCACTATTTCACCAACCAAACAATGAATAAACCCACTATCTCACAAACCAAACAATGAAAAACCCATTATCTCAGCAACCAAACAATGAACAAACCCACTATCTCACAAACCAAACAATGAACAAACCCACTATTTCACCAACCAAACAATGAATAATCCCACTATCTCACAAACCAAACAATGAAAAACCCATTATCTCAGCAACCAAACAATGAACAAACCCACTATCTCACCAACCAAACAATGAACAAACCCACCATCTCAACAACCAAACAATGAACAAATCCACTATCTCACCAACCAGACAATGAACAAACATTCTATCTCACCAACCAAACAATGAATAAACCCATTATCTCACCAACCAAACAATGAACAAACCCACTATCTCACCAACAAAACAATGAACAAACCCACTATCTCACCAAACAACCAACAATTCAACCATCATATGAACAATCTACAGTCAGAAAACCAACATATTAACCAACAACAAATTAAATATTGTACCAAACAAACAATCAGCAAATAAAACCATCAATCAACAAGCCAGCTATCCTACCAACTAACCATTCCGCTAGTAAAAATTCAAATAAAGAATACATTACTTATACAACGAAACAACCAATCAGCTAATAAATCAACCAACCAATCAAGAAACCAACTATTTTATTAACTACCTTATCTACAAACCAACTATCTTATCAACTAAACCTGTTAACAAAGCAACTATCTCATCAAATAACCAATCAACAAACCAATTATCTTATCAACTAACCAGTTAACAAATCAACTATCTTATCAATAAACCAGGTAACAAACCAATTATCTTATCAACTAACCAGTTAACAAACCAAATCTCTTATCAACTAACCAATTAACAAACCAATTATCTCATCAACCAACCAATCAACAACAAAAAACTGACTTACCAACTAACCAATTAACAAACCAACTATCTTACCAAATAACCAATTAACAAACCAACTATCTTACCAACTAACCAATTAACAAACCAACTATCTTACCAACTAACCAATTAACAAACCAACTATCTTACCAAATAACCAATTAACAAACCAACTATCTTATCAACTAACCAATTAACAAACCAACTATCTTATCACCTAACCAATTAACAAACCAACTATCTTACCAACTAACCAATTAACAAACCAACTATCTTACCAACTAACCAATTAACAAACCAACTATCTTACCAACTAACCAATTAACAAACCAACTATCTTACCAAATAACCAATTAACAAACCAACTATCTTACCAACTAACCAATTAACAAACCAACTATCTTACCAACTAACCAATTAACAAACCAACTATCTTACCAACTAACCAATTAACAAACCAACTATCTTACCAACTAACCAATTAACAAACCAACTATCTTACCAACTAACCAATTAACAAACCAACTATCTTACCAACTAACCAATTAACAAACCAACTATCTTACCAACTAACCAATTAACAAACCAACTATCTTACCAACTAACCAATTAACAAACCAACTATCTTATCAACTAACCAATTCACAAACCAACTATCTTACCAACTAACCAATTAACAAACCAACTATCTTATCAACTAACCAATTAACAAACCAACTATCTTACCAACTAACCAATTAACAAACCAACTATCTTACCAACTAACCAATTCACAAACCAACTATCTTATCAACTAACCAATTAACAAACCAACTATCTTTTCAACTAACCAGTTAACAAAGATTTACTATCTTACCAACTAACCAATTAACAAACCAACTATCTTATCAACTAACCAATTAACAAACCAACTATCTTATCAACTAACCAGTTAACAAAGATTTACTATCTTACCAAGTAACTAGTTAACAAACCAACTATCTTACCAACTAACCAATTAACAAACAAACTATCTTACCAACTAACCAATTAACAAACCAACTATCTTATCAACTAACCAATTAACAAACCAACTATCTTATCAACTAACCAATTAACAAACCAACTATCTTATCAACTAACCAATTAACAAACCAACTATCTTACCAAATAACCAATTAACAAACCAACTATCTTATCAACTAACCAATTAACAAACCAACTATCTTACCAAATAACCAATTAACAAACCAACTATCTTACCAACTAACCAATTAACAAACCAACTATCTTACCAACTAACCAATTAACAAACCAACTATCTTATCAACTAACCAGTTAACAAAGATTTACTATTTTATCAACTAACCAGTTAACAAAGATTTACTATCTTACCAACTAACCAGTTAACAAACCAACTATCTTACCAACTAACCAATTAACAAACCAACTATCTGATCAACTAACCAGTTAAGAAACCAACTATCTTACCAACTAACCAGTTAACAAGTCAAATATCTTACCAACTAACCAATTAACAAACCAACTATCTGATCAACTAACCAATCAACAACAAAAAACTGTCTTACCAACTAACCGGTTAACAAACCAACTATCTTATCAACAAACCAATCAACAACAAAAACTGTCTTACCAACTAACCAATCAACAAACTATCTTATCAACCAACTCATCAGCTATTAAACCAACCAACCAATCAACTATTAAACAATTCCACGTCAGATATTCCTAAAACCTGCTTCTACTGCCCACATTCTACCGAACCTTCTCTCTCTCACTTCTCTCCCTCCTCAGTTACGTGTTTCTGAAAACAAAATGAACGTGGGGAGTTAAAAACGAGTTTACCTGGGCAATAACATCAACACGTTTTTCTTTTGTTGACACGTTTTCTATAAGCATTTATCATGTCTCTAGTAATCGGAATGACGTCTTTGAACTTCTTGCATGGCAGAGGTTTTCTATAAATTACTGGGTTGTTGGTTTTCTTCTGTGTGTCTACAGTAGAGGTTAGATAGTCGAGTGGCAGACAGACTTGAGTGGTAGTTAGATTTGAGTGGTAGATAGACTTGAGTGGTAGTTAGATTTGAGTGGTAGTTAGTTTTCTACTACAGAGTAGAGGTTAGATAGTCGATTGGTAGATAGATTTGAGTGGTAGTTAGATTTCAGAGTTTTCTACTATAGAGTAGAGGTTAGATAGTCGAGTGGTAGATAGATTTGAGTGGTAGTTAGATTTCAGAGTTTTCTACTATAGAGTAGAGGTTAGATAGTCGAGTGGTAGATAGACTTGAGTGGTAGTTAGATTTCAGAGTTTTCTACTATAGAGTAGAGGTTAGATAGTCGAGTGGTAGATAGACTTGAGTGGTAGTTAGATTTCAGAGTTTTCTACTATAGAGTAGAGGTTAGATAGTCGAGAGGTAGATAGATTTGAGTGGTAGTTAGTTTTCTACTACAGAGTAGAGGTTAGATAGTCGAGTGGTAGATAGACTTGAGTGGTAGTTAGATTTCAGAGTTTTCTACTACAGAGTAGAGGTTAGATAGTCGAGTGGTAGATAGATTTGAGTGGTAGTTACATTTCAGAGTTTTCTACTACAGAGTAGAGGTTAGATAGTCGATTGGTAGATAGATTTGAGTGGTAGTTAGATTTCAGAGTTTTCTACTACAGAGTAGAGGTTAGATAGTCGATTGGTAGATAGATTTGAGTGGTAGTTAGATTTCAGAGTTTTCTACTACAGAGTAGAGGTTAGATAGTCGATTGGTAGATAGATTTGTGTGGTAGTTAGATTTCAGAGTTTTCTACTATAGAGTAGAGGTTAGATAGTCGAGTGGTAGATAGATTTGAGTGGTAGTTAGATTTCAGAGTTTTCTACTATAGAGTAGAGGTTAGATAGTCGAGTGGTAGATAGATTTGAGTGGTAGTTAGTTTTCTACTACAGAGTAGAGGTTAGATAGTCGAGTGGTAGATAGACTTGAGTGGTAGTTAGATTTCAGAGTTTTCTACTACAGAGTAGAGGTTAGATAGTCGAGTGGTAGATAGATTTGAGTGGTAGTTACATTTCAGAGTTTTCTACTACAGAGTAGAGGTTAGATAGTCGATTGGTAGATAGATTTGAGTGGTAGTTAGATTTCAGAGTTTTCTACTACAGAGTAGAGGTTAGATAGTCGATTGGTAGATAGATTTGAGTGGTAGTTAGATTTCAGAGTTTTCTACTACAGAGTAGAGGTTAGATAGTCGATTGGTAGATAGATTTGAGTGGTAGTTAGATTCAGAGTTTTCTACTATAGAGTAGAGGTTAGATAGTCGAGTGGTAGATAGATTTGAGTGGTAGTTAGATTTAAGAGTTTTCTACTATAGAGTAGAGGTTAGATAGTCGAGTGGTAGATAGATTTGAGTGGTAGTTAGTTTTCTACTACAGAGTAGAGGTTAGATAGTCGAGTGGTAGATAGATTTGAGTGGTAGTTAGATTTCAGAGTTTTCTACTACAGAGTAGAGGTTAGATAGTCGATTGGTAGATAGATTTGAGTGGTAGTTAGATTTCAGAGTTTTCTACTATAGAGTAGAGGTTAGATAGTCGAGTGGTAGATAGATTTGAGTGGTAGTTAGATTTCAGAGTTTTCTACTATAGAGTAGAGGTTAGATAGTCGAGTGGTAGATAGATTTGAGTGGTAGTTAGTTTTCTACTACAGAGTAGAGGTTAGATAGTCGAGTGGTAGATAGATTTGAGTGGTAGTTAGATTTCAGAGTTTTCTACTACAGAGTAGAGGTTAGATAGTCGAGTGGTAGATAGACTTGAGTGGTAGTTAGATTTCAGAGTTTTCTACTACAGAGTAGAGGTTAGATAGTCGAGTGGTAGATAGATTTGAGTGGTAGATAGACTTGAGTGGTAGTTAGATTTCAGAGTTTTCTACTATAGAGTAGAGGTTAGATAGTCGTGTGGTACATAGTGGTAGATAGACTTGAGTGGTAGATAGACTTGAGTGGTAGATAGACTTCAGAGTTTTCTACTACATAGTAGAGGTTAGATAGTCGAGTGGTACATAGTTGTAGATAGACTTGAGTGGTAGATAGACTTGAGTGGTAGATAGACTTGAGTGATAGATAGACTTGAGTGGTAGATAGACTTGAGTTGTAGATAGACTTGAGTGGTAGATAGATTTGAGTGGTAGATAAACTTGAGTGGTAGATATATTTCAATGGTAGATAGATTTGAGTGGTAGATAGATTTGAGTGGTTGATAGACTTGAGTGGTAGATAGACTTGAGTGGTAGATAGATTTGAGTGGTAGATAGACTTGAGTGGTAGATAAACTTGAGTGGTAGATAAAATTGAGTGGTAGATAAACTTGAGTGGTAGATAAGCTTCAGTGGTAGATAGGCTTGAGTGGTAGATAGACTTGAATGGTAGATAGATTTGAGTGGTAGATAGACTTGAGTGGTAGATAGATTTGAGTGGTAGATAGACCTGAGTGGTAGATAGACCTGAGTGGTAGATAGACTTGAGTGGTAGATAGACTTGAGTGGTAGATAGATTTGAGTGGTAGATAGATTTGAGTGGTAGATAGACCTGAGTGGTAGATAGACTTGAGTGGTAGATAAACTTGAGTGGTAGATAAACTTGAGTGGTAGATAAAATTGAGTGGTAGATAAACTTGAGTGGTAGATAGACTTGAATGGTAGATAGACTTGAGTGATAGATAGATTTCAGAGTTTTCTACAATAGAGTAGATATGGTAGATAGGCTTGTGGTCGTGTTTTCTGCAAGAGATGAGATGGTAGATAACTTGTGGTCGTGTTTTCTGCAAGAGATGAAATTGTAGATAAACTTGTGGTCGTGTTTTCTGCAAGAGATGAAATTGTAGATAAACTTGTGGTCGTGTTTTCTGCAAGAGATGAGATGGTAGATAAACTTGTGGTTGTGTTTTCTGCAAGAGATGAGATGGTAGGTAGACTTTTCACAGAAAACCATTCTCTCATGACAATATTTTCGACTTTCTACAACAAAAAATAGTCCTAACCGTTTTCGACTTTCTACAACAAAAAATAGTAATAACTGTTTTCGACTTTCTGCACAAAAATTGGTCATAACCGTTTTCTACTTTCTACAACAAAAAGTAATCATAACTGTTTTCGACTTTCTACAACAAAAAAATAACCATAACTGTTTTCGACTGTCTAACATGTAAGGGAGAGTAATATAAAATTCTCTCAGAATAATTTGTGCAATTATCAGCCTCTCCCATTTATCTCCGCACCATTATTTTCACTCCCACAATTGTACCACTGTTTATATTACTACCACCACCACAGCACTAGGTACTCTACCACTATTACCACACCACTATTTTGCTAACCTTTTCGATAACTTCAGCGCACTGCCTGACTCTGTCAATTAGCCACTAATGGGTACAGGCACGCTGTAGTCATCATTACAGCATCATTGATGACGTCTTGCACACGCTATCCCGTCGTTCCCTATTCCTTCTTATCCTTCTTCATCTGTCCTTCCTTATTTACCTTTCAGCGTCGAGAGGAGATAAAATTTGCTGTCTTTTGCTCTCTTGTTTGTCTCTGCTGCTGTTATGTTTCCAAGTGTTTCTAATATTCAGTCAGTCCATCTTTTTCGTGGTCGGCTCTTGAGTTTGGTGTTCTCGCAACGTTCATTAAATTCTCGTGTTGGATTTGACCTTTCTGCTTATCACGATGTCAAACCATTTTATCTGTTGTTTCTTTACATATTCTATCTTCTATCTTTCAGCTCCCTGTGGAGCATAGGTCTTCAACAAACAATTTCAGCTCCCTGTGGAGCATAGGTCTTCAACAAACAATTTCAGCTCCCTGTGGAGCATAGGTCTTCAACAAACAATTTCAGCTCCCTGTGGAGCATAGGTCTTCAACAAACACTTTCAGCTCCATGTGGAGCATAGGTCTTCAACAAACAACTTTCAGCTGCCTGTGGAGTATAGGTCTTCAACAAACACTTTGAGCTCCCTGTGGAGCATAGGTTTTCAACAAACACTTTAAGTTCCCTGTGGAGCATAGGTCTTCAACAAACAATTTCAGCTCCCTGTGGAGCATAGGTCTTCAACAAACAATTTCAGCTCCCTGTGGAGCATAGGTCTTCAACAAACACTTTCAGCTCCCTGTGGAGCATAGGTCTTCAACAAACAACTTTCAGCTGCCTGTGGAGTATAGGTCTTCAACAAACACTTTGAGCTCCCTGTGGAGCATAAGTTTTCAACAAACACTTTAAGTTCCCTGTGGAGCATAGGTCTTCAACAAACACTTTCAGCTCCCTGTGGAGCATAGGTTTTCAACAAACACTTTCAGCTCTCTGTGGTGCATAGGTCTTCAGCGAACACATTCAGCTCCCTCTGGAGCCTAGGTCTTCAACAAACACTTCCAGCTCCCTGTGGACCATAGGTCTTCAACAAACACTTTCCAAGCCGTTCTGTTTCTTGCCATTCTTTTAAGATCATCCATGTCATCCACATCGTCTTCACCTCAGTCTCCATCTGTCTTCACCAAGAGTGTTCTGGTCTTTCTCTTTATCATTTTCCTTGGGGATTCCTAAAAAGAGCAAGCCGTGTAATACTCTCAGTTGGCTTCCGCAGTGTGTGTCCTCTCCAGTGCCAATTGTCTTCGCTGCATCTCTTCAACCACTGGTATTTGACTGGTCATCATCATCATCATCATCATCAAGTACCTGTCCTGCTGGCGTAGGTGATCATGTTTCTCCACAACTTTCCATCTCGGCAGTTATTTATCATTTCTGTTGTTGACCTTCTGCCAAACCATTCTCTTAACCTGTCTGGCATCTTTTTCTCTTTGCTTCCCTCTTTCTCTTCGTCCCTCAATTTTCCCAGTTGTTACAATATATTTCAGCTGTTCTCTTCTCATTCATTATCATCATCATTGAGTGCCTTCTCCGCAACGAAGGTTGGCTACCATGGAGCGCCGTTCTGCTCTGTCACTTGCTTTGATGGTACAGGTTGTCATAGGCTGATTTGTCCATCTTTTGATGTTACTCGTCCATAGTAGTCTTGGTTTGCCTCTGCCTCTTTTTCCCTGTATTTTCCACTCCAGGATTACTTTTAGTAGGCTGCTGTGTCATTTAACATGACCCAAAAATCGCATTTGTCTTGTTTGAATTGTGTTTGTAGTTCTCTTGTCATTTTTAGTTGTTTTAAGACTTCATCGTTTGTTTTCTTTTCCTTCCATCCAATTCTACCCATTTTTCTATATATCCACATTTCAAAGGCTTCAATTCTCTGTTCTGTTTTCTTGTCTAATGTCCGTGTTTCTGCACCATATAGGAATATTGAGAATATGTAACATTTTGCTATTCTTAGTTTTAGCCCTGTTGATATTTGTTTTGATGTTAGTATGTTCTTCATGACATTAAAATTACTCTTTGCCATTCCTAATCTTTTGTTTATTTCAGTTGTACATTTTCCATCACTGGTTATAGTATGTCCAAGGTAGTTGTAGCTCTGAACTGTCTCCAGGTTCATTCCTTTTATTGTATTTTATTATATTAATTTTGATATCCACTTGTGGGTTTTGAGTATTGTCTTTGTTTATGATCATAGTTTTAGTCTTTTTGATATTCATATCTAGTCCATATTTTTTGCTTGTCAAGTTTATTTCATTAAGTAATTGTTGTAGATCTTTAGGATTTTCTGCTAGTAGTACAGTCTCGTCAGCATATCTTAGGTTATTGATTATCTTTCCATTAATGTTTAGGCCTGTCATCTCTGTGATGTTTTTAAAGATTTGCTCAGTGTATAGATTGAACAAGCTTGGTAATAGGATGCATCCCTGTCTTACTCCTCTTTTTATGTCCATGGGTGTCTCTTCTCATTACATGGCCAAAAATGATGATTGTTTCTTCCTAATATTAAAAATTAGATCTTTTTGCTTTGACCTCTTTTAGAACGTTTTCATTACTCTTCTAGCTGTCTATGGTATTCTCAGCATTCTTCTGTAAAACCACATTTCTACAGCCTCCATTTGAGTGGTACTTTTCCATAATTCTATGTTTATATATTCTATTTTTCTCAGGTCGGGTTGCTACTGTATGCAGTTAACAGTCCAACCTGTGGCTGCCCTGCTGCCTTGCAGGTAAGCTCGGGAGAGTAAAAGGCTAAGTGAGGGTACCCTGAAGTAAAACAACTCCACTGCCTTGTATGATAGACTTTTAGTCAAAGGCTAGCGGAGCCAACCGTAAACAAACCGACGGAAGGCAACAGAAAATCACCGTCGTAACTTCTTTGTACAATCATGAATCGCCACAACAATAGAAATAACGACAACAACGTTAAGGGGGGTTCCAATGGAAAACCCTCGTTCGGTAGGGGACATCATGTGCTACAGGTGATACCCGATCGTCATCAGGCACTGTAAGCAAAATAAAGATAAAACAAACTCTAAAGATAGGTACTTGGAATGTGAGAACACTCATGCGGAAGGGTAAACTAGAAAACTTCATACAAGAAATGAAAAGAATACAATTACTGGACTTTGCGAAATGAGATACACCGGATCAGGGGAGATGTAATAAATATAAAATAATATCTATTCTGGAGGTAATGAACACCAAAGAGGAGTAGGTATCATCTTGGATGAAGAAAGAGCAAGAACAGTGAAAGGCTTTACCCAATATCTGACAGAGTCCTTTTAGTGAAATTGAATGGAAAGCCAATAGACATAAATCGTATACAAGTTTATGCACCAACAGCAGACAGTCTAGAGGAAACAATTGATACATTTTACAACGAGTTAAATGAGGCACTTCATAAATGCAAACCACATGAAAACACCATAGTTCTAGGGGATTTTAATGCAAAAGTAGGAAAGGAAAGAGTTGAGGAAGTAGTTGGTCATTATGGCTTAGGCGAGAGGAATGAAAGAGGTGAGGAACTTATTGACTGGGCAAGAACACACGACATGATGATAGGAAACACCTGGTTTAAGCAACATCCAAGATGTCTGTGGACATGGAAAAGCCCATGAGACAACGCACGTAATCAAATTGATTATATAATGATAAGCAATAGATTTATAAACAGTCTGGTGTGTGTGTGAAAACTAGACCAGGGGCAGATTGCAATAGTGATCATGTACCAGTTGTGGGAAAGCTTAGAGTAAAATTAAAAACAACAAAACGAGCCTCAGTTAACATCAAGTTAAATTTAGATTTACTAAAATCAAGCAAGAAGCTGCAAGACAAATATAAAATCACAATTCAGAACCGGTACAATGCGATAGAGAAGATACAAAGCACTGATGAACAGTGGGAAATGCTAAAAGAATCAATGCAACAAACATCAAAAGAGTTCATACCACCAGTGAGGACAAATTCAAGAAAGAAATGGATGGCAGATGATATTTTGCTGCTATTGGATACAAGAAGAAGAAATAAAGAAAATAAAGATGAATATAAGAGGTTAAATAAAGAATTGAAAGTAATTGAAGCAAAGAGATTGAAATGCAACAAAAAGGAGATGCTAAAACTATATACAAACAAATTGAGGAATTAACAGGAAGAAAAACGCAATCAAAAACTGGATGGCTAAGATCAAAGGAAGGAGAACTGTTGATTGATCAAAAAAACATAAGGGAAAGATGGACAGAATACATTAAAGATCTTTAAAATGATGAACGAATAAGAAGTAAATATTAAGGAAAATGGAGAAGGACCAGAAATACTCAGAGAAGTGGAAGACGCCTTGCGCAATATGAAAGCAGGCAAAGCTCCTGGACCACATAATATAAGTAAAGAAGAGATTGAAGCCATGGGTGATTTTGGAATAGAAATAACAACAAAAATATTGAATGATATCTACAACAGCGGATATATACCAGACGACATGCTCAAATCAATATTCATAGCCCTACCAAAGAAATCGGGTGCGATTGAATGCGATGATCATCGCACAATAAGCCTTATGAGTCACATGACTAAGATATTACTAAGAATCATCATGCGAAGAGTGCGAAAAAAAATCAGTCCAGAAATTAGCGATGAACAGTGTGGTTTGTTAGAGATAAAGGAACAAGCAATGCCATTTATATCATAAGATCTTTAGTAGAAAGAGCCATAGAGGTGAAAACAGATCTATACCTATGTTTCATAGATTACACCAAGGCATTTGACAAAGTAAAGCACCAAGAAATAATCACAATTTTAGAAAGCATAAACGTAGACAGCAAAGATCTAAGAATAATAAAGAACATGTACTGGCAACAAACAGCGGCCATAAGAACTGGAAACCAATTTGGAATGTTTCAACGAATAAAACAGGGTGCTAGACAAGGTTGTGTGCTGTCACCAGATTTGTTTAATATTTATAGTGAGATTATTTTAAGATCCATAAGGGACATGCCTGAAATAACAATTGGAAGTCATAATATAAATAATCTAAGGTATACTGATGATACAGTCTTAGTCGCTAAGAATGAAAATGAGTTACAAGAAATGTTGGACATTATAGTTAAAGAAAGTAAAAAAAAAAAAGGACTCAGCCTTAATAGCAAAAAGACAGAGGTAATGGTAACAACAAAGAAAAAGACATCACCTCAGTGCAAAATAAAGACAAGTGGAACAATATTAAAATAAGAAAATGATTTTAAATATTTGGGACCTTTGTTAACCTCAGACGGAAGATGTACAACAGAGGTGAGATGCAGAATGGCTCAGGCAAAAGCAGCTTTCCAAAATAATGAGGAAGATACTATGCAATCCATTTTTGACAATAGAAACAAGAAAAAGAGTTCTTAAAAGTTACGTAGAGCCATTCTTAACATATGGATGTGAATCACGGACAATAGGACAACAGACAAGAAAATCACTGGAGGTTGTAGAAATGTGGTTTTACAGAAGAATGTTGAGAGTACCATGGACAGCTAAGAAGAGTAATGAAGATGTTCTGAGAGAGGTCAAAGCAAAAAGAGAGCTAATTTCCAATATTAGGAAGAAACAATCATCATTTTTTGGCCATGTAATTAGAAGAGAACAACTGGAATATATTGTAACAACTGGGAAAATTGAGGGACGAAGAGATAGAGGGAAGCAAAGAAAAACAATACCCGACAGTTTAAGAGAATGGCTTGGCAGAAGGTCAACAACAGAAATGATAAATAACTGCCGAGATCGATAGTTTGTGAAGAGACACCTACGCCAGCAGGCCCGGTACTTGATGATGATGATGATATATTCTATGGGGTGATTATCCCTGTCCTTTTTCTGAATATTTCATTTCTGATCTTATCTCTCAGGCTGTTTCCTGCCATGCGCCTAACACATTTGATCTCTGAAGTGGTTATCTTTCCTATTGTTCTAGAGTCAATTGGTAGCACAACGTTGGGATGGAGGTTTCTGCTTATGGGAGTCAAGTGCCCACCTTCTGCTACCCAACTAGTCCTATCTCCCAGACAGGTAAACTACAGGTAATCGGTCCTTCGATCATTTTTGTGTTTATTGATCGTCCAGATCAGGGGTGGCCAAATGGCGGCCCGCGGGCCGGATCCGGCCCGCCAGCCTAGTTTTCTTGGCCCGCGAAGCTCCACGGACTTACTTCATTTTTTACCCCTAATAGCGGATTTCTCCTGGTTTTAACCGTGTCGGAGTTAACTCTTCTGTCGTTCAAGAATACACAATTTGAAAATCTCTGTCAATTTCTCGCAACAGCTAGATTGGCAACATAATTTCAAATAACACACACACGCACACGCGCACACGCACGCACGCACGAGCGCACACACACACACACACACACACACGCACGCACGCACGCACGCACGCACGCACACACACACACACACCTGAATGGGAATTAGATTATTTGTTCATCTTCAATAAGGATAGTAAACCTCAGTGCTTAATTTGCGTTCAAGTGTTAGCCGTTTTGAAGGAATATAATTTAAAACGGCACTATGCCACACATCATCAAAACATGTATGAGAAACATAGCATTGAAGCTAGGAAGCTTTTGGTTGAACAGCTGAAGACAAAGTTGAATCAACAGCAAAGTATGTATACAAAGGGCAATAAAATTAAAGAGTCATCGATCATTGCATCATATACAGTTACCTATGAGCTTGCAAAATCTAAAAAACCCTTTACTGACGGAAATTTTGTGAAGAAATGTGCGATTCAAATGGCAAAGGCATTCGGTCAAGAAAAAATAGCCAAAGAATTTGAATCTGTGCCTCTTTCAAAACAAACTATAGCCAGAAGAACAGAAGACATCAGTCTGCAACTGTCTCAAAGTTTAAAATCTTGTATTGAAAACTGCTCATATTTTTCGCTCGCGATTGATGAAAGTACTGACATCACTGACACTTGCCAGCTTCTTATTTTTGTTAAAGTTATCCAGGAGGATTTTACTGTTATTGAAGAATTGTTGAAAGTTTGCTCTTTGCATGACACTTGTAGAGGGACAGACATATTTTCTGCAGTTCATAGTGCCGTAGATGAAGTAGGTGGTTTTGGAAAGTTGTCTGCAGTGTGTACTGATGGTTGCAAAGCTTTTATTGGTTCAAATACTGGTTTTGTTGGACTTCTAAAGCAAAACAAAATTAACGTACCTACATTGCATTGCATAATTCATCAAGAGGCCCTTTGTGCAAAGTCCATAAATCTAAAAGACACCATGGCTACTGTTGTGAAAATAACAAATTTGATAAGAGGATGACACCAGTCTTTAAATCACAGGAAGTTTTTATCATTTTTAGAGGAAGTAGATTCTAGCTACGGTGATCTCCTGCTTTATACAGAAGTAAGATGGCTTAGTCGAGGGAAATGTTTAATAATATTTTTTGAACTGAAGAATGACATTTATGACTTCCTGCGAGAGAACTTACCATGCTCCATTGATCTTCAACATGCACTCAAAGACATTAATTTCCTTCATAATCTGGCATATCTCACAGACATCACACAACATTTGAACATATTGAATTTGCAGCTACAAGGGGAAAAGCAAACCATTTTTCAATTGATGGGATATGTTGATGGTTTTAAAAAGAAGCTGAATCTATTTAGACTTTCTTTGCAAAAAATGATCTGTTCCATTTTTCAAGTTGTAAGCAGTTGTTGTCAGAGATAGAAAGTGCAAACTTCAGTAAGTACGCAGCTGACATTGAACATTTGATTTGTGAATTTGATCGACGATTTCAAGATTTTGAAATGTTTCGTCCGCAAACGGAACTTTTTAATAACCCAATTAAGTGCACAGTGGAGTGCCAGCCATCAGATCTTCAACTAGAGTTGTGTGACCTTCAGTGTGACCCCTTCCTCAGTACTGTAAAGGCATTAGGAGCTGACTTCTGGAAATTGCTACCAAATGAACGTTACCCGTGTCTGAGAAAATGGGCACTAAAGATGTGCTCTATATTCGGCAGCACATATCTCTGCGAGACAACATTCTCTTCCATGAAGTTAATTAATCTAAGACCAGGAACAGAATGACCGATTCGACATTGTCCCATACTCTCCGAATCGCCACGTCAAAAATGGAAGTGGACTTCAAATCTCTGGTGGAAAGCTGTGACAAGTCACAATCGTCGCACTGAGACATTAAAGGTAATTTTAAAATGAATAATTAATGGATTTGTTACAAATCAAATATGTAGTCAAAGTGCAAGCATTATTTATATATTACTATATCGCATAGGTCCCTACTGTCATTTTTGACGATATTCTTAAGTGTGGCCCGCGGGTCTTGGCCTTGGCTTTAATCCGGCCCTCGGGCAACCTCAAGTTGGCCACCACTGGTCCAGATGAAGGCCTACTTGGCCGAAACGTCGACTTTTGTTTCGTCTATTACCACGTAAAGCTGTCACCATACCACTTTTTTCTTCCTTTTTTTTTTTAGTATTGCCATTATCATCAGCTTTACAGCAGCTTCGCATCTCTACGCATCTTGGTGTCTTTACCTCTTCAGGTAATCGGTCCACAAGAAGCGTCACTCGACGCGGGTTAAAAGGGTTGAACGAGAAGAGAGCAGACAGGTGAAAGCAGCACGCGAGGACGAAGCGAGAGCGTTTTTTATAGTTTCCACTTTTAATGGTTTCCACTTTTAATGGTTGTTCTGACGTCCGACGTCCTAAGGTGCATTTGGTAACTTGGTGTCTCCAGCCGTTTGACGTCACGTCTTTTCTTTCTCTCTTTGAGCACATTTATATCATTCACTTTCTTTCTTCCATTCTTTCTGGGGTTTTTTTCCTCTCGTTATTTTCTTTATCTATTCTTACTTCTTTCTTTCTTTTTTCTTATTTTTTTCTTTTCATTTGTTTTTATTTATTTCTCTCCCTCTCTCTCTTCTTTTTTTCTTTTCTTTTACTTTCTTTTCTGTCAACTTGTCTTTGTTTGTTTACTTCCTTTCTTGTTTTTTTCTTATGTTTTCATTAATTTTATTTTATTTCTCTTTTTTTCTGTCTATTTTTCTTTGTTCCTTTATTTACTTTCTTTCTTTCTTGTTTTTTCTTATTTTTCTTTTCTTTTTTCTTTTTTTATTTTTTTTCTGTCTATTTTTCTTTGTTCCTTTATTTCGTTTCTTTCTTTCTTGTTCTTTCTTATTTTCCCTTTTATTTTATTTTATTTCTCTATTTTTCTGCTTTTTGTTCTACCTATTTTTCTTTGTTCCTTTGTTTATTTCATTTCATTCTTTCTTGTTTTTTTTCTTCTGTTTCCTTTTATTTTATTTTATTTATCTTTTTTTCTGTTTCTTTTTTCTATCTATTTTTCTTTGTTCCTTTGTTTTTTTTTCATTTCATTCTTTCCGTTGTTTTTCTTTTTTTTTACCGTGTGACTACCAGGGAAGACAGACCACGGTGAAAGAAGAAAAGAACAAAGCCGGCGTCACCTGCCACGCATGTCGCGGGGGGGGGGGGGGGGGAAACTGAAGCGCCTGCGACCAGCGGTCACAATATCAGGGTCGGCGCACCATCAGGTGACCAAGACCTAGCAGTTCTACCACCTCGTGGTCTCCCTGGTAACAGTCTGCGTCAAACCAGACTGGCTAACAGAAGCTAGGATCGCCGTGTTCCCTGTAGTGGTGGCTGTTACTGATATAGAGGACCCAGTATTGAGTCTACAACAAAACAGACTGGCTAACAGAAGCTAGGATCACCGTGTTCCCTGTAGTGGTGTCTGTTACTGATATAGAGGACCCAGTATTGAGTCTACAACAAAACAGACTGGCTAACAGAAGCTAGGATCGCCGTGTTCCTGTAGTGGTGGCTGTTACTGATATAGAGGACCCAGTATTGAGTCTACAACAAACCAGACTGGCTAACAGAAGCTAGGATCGCCGTGTTCCCTGTAGTGGTGGCTGTTACTGATATAGAGGACCCAGTATTGAGTCTACAACAAACCAGACTGGCTAACAGAAGCTAGGATCGCCGTGTTCCCTGTAGTGGTGGCTGTTACTGATATAGAGGACCCAGTATTGAGTCTACAACAAAACAGACTGGCTAACAGAAGCTAGGATCACCGTGTTCCCTGTAGTGGTGGCTGTTACTGATATAGAGGACCCAGTATTGAGTCTACAACAAAACAGACTGGCTAACAGAAGCTAGGATCACCGTGTTCCCTGTAGTGGTGGCTGTTACTGATATAGAGGACCCAGTATTGAGCCTACAACAAAACAGGCTGGCTAACAGAAGCTAGGATCGCCGTGTTCCCTGTAGTGGTGGCTGTTACTGATATAGAGGACCCAGTATTGAGTCTACAACAAACAGACTGGCTAACAGAAGCTAGGATCACCGTGTTCCCTGTAGTGGTGGCTGTTACTGATATAGAGGACCCAGTATTGAGTCTACAACAAAACAGACTGGCTAAAAGAAGCTAGGATCACCGTGTTCCCTGTAGTGGTGTCTGTTACTGATATAGAGGACCCAGTATTGAGTCTACAACAAAACAGACTGGCTAACAGAAGCTAGGATCGCCGTGTTCCCTGTAGTGGTGGCTGTTACTGATATAGAGGACCCAGTATTGAGTCTACAACAAAACAGACTGGCTAACAGAAGCTAGGATCACCGTGTTCCCTGTAGTGGTGGCTGTTACTGATATAGAGGACCCAGTATTGAGTCTACAACAAAACAGACTGGCTAACAGAAGCTAGGATCGCCGTGTTCCCTGTAGTGGTGGCTGTTACTGATATAGAGGACCCAGTATTGAGTCTACAACAAAACAGACTGGCTAACAGAAGCTAGGATCACCGTGTTCCCTGTAGTGGTGGCTGTTATTGATATAGAGGACCCAGTATTGAGTCTACACCAAAACAGACTGCTAACAGAAGCTAGGATCACCGTGTTCCCTGTAGTGGTGGCTGTTACTGATATAGAGGACCCAGTATTGAGTCTACAACAAAACAGGCTGGCTAACAGAAGCTAGGATCGCCGTGTTCCCTGTAGTGGTGGCTGTTACTGATATAGAGGACCGAGTATTGAGTCTACAACAAAACAGGCTGGCTAACAGAAGCTAGGATCGCCGTGTTCCCTGTAGTGGTGGCTCTTACTGATATAGAGGACCTAGTATTGAGTCTACAACAAAACAGACTGGCTAACAGAAGCTAGGATCGCCGTGTTCCCTGTAGTGGTGTCTGTTACTGATATAGAGAACCTAGTATTGAGTCTACAACAAAACAGACTGGCTAACAGAAGCTAGGATCGCCGTGTTCCCTGTAGTGGTGGCTGTTACTGATATAGAGGACCCAGTATTGAGTCTACAACAAAACAGACTGGCTAACAGAAGCTAGGATCACCGTGTTCCCTGTAGTGGTGGCTGTTACTGATATAGAGGACCCAGTATTGAGTCTACAACAAAACAGACTGGCTAACAGAAGCTAGGATCACCGTGTTCCCTGTAGTGGTGGCTGTTACTGATATAGAGGACCCAGTATTGAGTCTACAACAAAACAGACTGGCTAACAGAAGCTAGGATCACCGTGTTCCCTGTAGTGGTGGCTGTTACTGATATAGAGGACCCAGTATTGAGTCTACAACAAAACAGACTGGCTAACAGAAGCTAGGATCGCCGTGTTCCCTGTAGTGGTGGCTGTTACTGATATAGAGGACCCAGTATTGAGTCTACAACAAAACAGACTGGCTAACAGAAGCTAGGATCACCGTGTTCCCTGTAGTGGTGGCTGTTACTGATATAGAGGACCCAGTATTGAGTCTACAACAAAACAGACTGGCTAACAGAAGCTAGGATCACCGTGTTCCCTGTAGTGGTGGCTGTTACTGATATAGAGGACCGAGTATTGAGTCTACAACAAAACAGACTGGCTAACAGAAGCTAGGATCGCCGTGTTCCCTGTAGTGGTGGCTGTTACTGATATAGAGGGCCCAGTATTGAGTCTACAACAAAACAGGCTGGCTAACAGAAGCTAGGATCGCCGTGTTCCCTGTAGTGGTGGCTGTTACTGATATAGAGGACCCAGTATTGAGTCTACAACAAAACAGACTGGCTAACAGAAGCTAGGATCGCCGTGTTCCCTGTAGTGGTGTCTGTTACTGATATAGAGGACCCAGTATTGAGTCTACAACAAAACAGGCTGGCTAACAGAAGCTAGGATCGCCGTGTTCCCTGTAGTGGTGACTGTTACTGATATAGAGGACCGAGTATTGAGTCTACAACAAAACAGGCTGGCTAACAGAAGCTAGGATCGCCGTGTTCCCTGTAGTGGTGGCTCTTACTGATATAGAGGACCTAGTATTGAGTCTACAACAAAACAGACTGGCTAACAGAAGCTAGGATCGCTGTGTTCCCTGTAGTGGTGGCTCTTACTGATATAGAAGACCTAGTATTGAGTCTACAACAAAACAGACTGGCTAACAGAAGCTAGGATCGCCGTGTTCCCTGTAGTGGTGGCTGTTACTGATATAGAGGACCCAGTATTGAGTCTACAACAAAACAGACTGGCTAACAGAAGCTAGGATCGCCGTGTTCCCTGTAGTGGTGGCTGTTACTGATATAGAGGACCCAGTATTGAGTCTACAACAAAACAGACTGGCTAACAGAAGCTAGGATCGCCGTGTTCTCTGTAGTGGTGTTTGTTACTGATATAGAGGACCCAGTATTGAGTCTACAACAAAACAAACTGGCTAACAGAAGCTAGGATCGCCGTGTTCCCTGTAGTGGTGGCTGTTACTGATATAGAGGACCTAGTATTGAGTCTACAACAAACCAGACTGGCTAACAGAAGCTAGGATCGCCGTGTTCTCTGTAGGGGTGGCTGTTACTGATATAGAGGACCGAGTATTGAGTCTACAACAAAACAGACTGGCTAACAGAAGCTAGGATCGCCGTGTTCCCTGTAGTGGTGGCTGTTACTGATATAGAGGATCCAGTATTGCAGTACCTCTGGGCTGGACTAGTAGTTTCCCAGCATAGAATGGGACAGACGAACTCCAACTTCTCCAGTAAGAGCCGGGAATGTCAAGAAAGCCATTACGACCCGCCACATCTTGTGAGTCAAAGGGCAACATGCCCGCATCAACTCGTGGCAATCCGTCAACAACAACAACAACAACCACGTATGTCGTAAGAGGCGACTAAGGATTTGCGACCTGGGTCTTCCCCGGCGCTGCGGAATTCCAGCATATGAATTAAACCCCATCTTCAGTGCCTTTTTTCAGATCTAGTGTGTGGCAGGGCATGCTTCATACTGAAGAAGGTGCTGAGGAGAGCATCTGAGAACTGTAGAGGTGTCCACCGTGCAATAAAGACGATTTTACAGCTAGGATCAAACTAAACTTCTTTCTTGCTTCTTTGATCATCTGTTCAGTTCTGCTTCTTTCTGTCTTTCTTTCCTTCCTTCTTTCTTTCTGAATTTTATGTTTTACAATTTCTTGATTATTCTCACTTCTTTCGTTCTTTCTTTCTCTTTTTCTGTCTTTTCTTTTTTTTCCTTATTCTCTCTTCTTTCTTTCTCTATTTATTTATTTCTTTATTTCTTTTTTTTATTTATTTCTGTATTTCTTTCTTTCTTTCTTCTCTCTTCTTTCGTTCTTTCTTTTTTTCTGTCTTTTCTTTTTTTGCTTTTTTTTCTTATTCTCTCTTTTTTCGTTCTTTATTTCTTTCTTTCTTCCTTCCCTCATTCCTTCCTTCCTTCTTTCTTTTTCTTTCTTTCTTGTTTATTTTCTTTCTTTATGTCTTTTATTTTTTTCTATTTCTTCCTTATTCCTTCTTTCTCTTTTTCATTCTTTCTTTTTAAAATTTCTTCCGTTCTTTATTTATTTTTTATATTTTTTTTCTCTATTTCTCCTTTCCACTCGTTTGTTTGTTTGTCTCTTTATTTCTATTTCTCTCTTCTTATCGTTTGTTTGTTTGTTTTTTTTTTCATTTTCTCCCTTCCTCTCGCTTGTTTGTTTCTTTTATTTTCTCCCTTCCTCTCGTTTATTTGTTTCTTTTATTTTCTCCCTTCCTCTCGCTTATTTGTTTCTTTCATTTTCTCCCTTCCTCTCGTTTATTTGTTTCTTTTATTTTCTCCCTTCCTCTCGTTTATTTGTTTCTTTCATTTTCTCCCTTCCTCTCGTTTATTTGTTTCTTTTATTTTCTCCCTTCCTCTCGCTTGTTTGTTTCTTCCTTTCTTTCTTTTTTTCCCTTGCAATGTTTTCTTAAAAGCTATAAACATGCTCCACAAATTAAACAACACCTGAATATTTCAGGATCTGGTAATCTGATCGTCAGAAGGTTAAACACGGAGCTAATTTCTACACTACCGTTCTGGTGTTTGTCTCGACTCAAGTGAGAAAATACGGAGACTAGTTATGTCTCGGCATATGTTTAAATTATGACAAGAAAATCAGCTCCTGGCCATAACATAAACAAGCTAGAGAAAGGAACGTTATCTGGTAAAATGAAGATAAATATTTGCCAGGTCATGGTATGTATTCAGCAAGCGTTGATATCAATTTAATATGTTGGGTTGGGAGCCTCGCATGAAAGTTAATTCCTTGAATGTTTTTCTATTATTATTTCTTCCTTTTATTTCTTCTATTATTATTTTTTTTTCCTTACGCAAGAACAATAAGGAAAATAACCTCTACAGAGATGAAATGTGTTAGACGAATGACAGGAAACAGTCTGAGAGATAAGATCAGAAATGACGAACTGAGAAAAAAGCTAGGAATAGCCCCCGCCATAGAATATATAAAGAAACAACAAATAAAATGGTTTGGCCATCTGAAAAGGCAGAAAGATCAAAACACAACACAACGAGTCTTCAATAAACGTTCAGAGAACACCAGGCCCAAGGGCCGATCACGAAAAAGATGGATTGACGGAATATTAGAAATACTCGGAAATATAAAAGCAACAGAGACGAATAAAAGAACAAAAGACCGCAAATTATATCTCCCCTCAACGCTGAAAGGAAAAGGAAGAAAGAAAGAAGAAGAAAAAGAATAAGAAGACGGGCCGTCGTTCAACGTGAGCAACGTGAATACTTGATCTGTTTAACGAGAAGCACAAAATAAGAAACATGTGAAATCCTAGAAAAGCTAACACGTAAAACACTACCAAGAAAAGAGCACTCGGTCACGCCTCGAGCATAATGCATAGGGAATTTGATATTTCTATTTTCATCTTACTTTGAAAAATAAACATGCTTTAATTAATGTGGTCAGCACTACGCCAAGGCGTATTTATTTACTTAAGAAAAAATCTATGGACACATTTATGAAGGTCGTACCTAGAAAACAGGGTGTTAGACAGGGTTGTGTGCTGTCACCAGATTTGTTCAATATTTATAGCGAGATTATTTTAAGATCCATAAGGGGCATGCCACGGAATAACAATCGGGGGTCATAATATAAATAATCTAAGGTATGCTGATGATACAGTCTTAATCGCTAAGAGTAAAAATGAGTTACAAGAAATGTTGGACATTATAGTGAAAGAAAGCAAAAATAAAGGACTCAGCCTTAATAGCAAAAAGACAGAGGTAATGGTAAGAACAAAGAAAAAGACATAACTGCAATGAAAATAAAGACAAGTGAAACAATATTAAAACAGGTAAATGAATTTAAATATTTGGGAACTTTGTTAACCTCAGATGGAAGATGTACAACAGAGGTGAGATGCAGAATGGCTCAGGCAAAAGCAGCTTTCCAAAAAAATGAGGAAGATACTATGCAATCCATTTTTGACAATAGAAACAAGAAAAAGAGTTCTTACATGTTGCATAGAGCCAGTCTTAACATATGGATGTGAATCATTGACAATAGGACAACAGACAAGAAAATTACTGGAGTCTGTAGAAATGTGGTTTTACAGAAGAATATTGAGAATACCATGGACAGCTAAGAAGAGTAATGAAAACGTTCTGAAAGAGGTCAAAGCAAAAAGATAGCTAATTTCCAATACTAGGAAGAAACAATCATCATTTTTTGACCATGTAATGAGAAGAGAACAGCTGGAATATATTGTAACAACTGGGAAAATTGAGGGACGAAGAGATAGAGGGAAGCAAAGAGAAAAGATAGCAGACAGCTTAAGAGAATGGCTTGGCAGAAGGCCAACAACAGAAATGATAAATAACTATTGTGATCGAAAGTTGTGGAGTGACAAGATCACCTACGCCAGCAGGCTTGGTACTTGATGATGATGATGGAAACCACGATGCAGGTCTATGAGTTAACTGAACTCAATCGCTAGCCTTCAGTAGACATAATGGCAGGTTAGTTGTAAACATAAATAGATTTGCTTGCGATGGTATTAAAATAGGTGAGTCTTTTTGCTGGAGTCGTTGGGTTAATCATGAGAGGTTCGGCTGTAGTGAGAGGCGTTTTGATTTATGTAGACTGGAAACATCAAGTTAGAGGAAACATCAAGTTACAAGAAACATCAAGTTACAGGAAACACGTAGTTACAGAAAACACCTAGTTACAGGAAACATCAAGTTAGAGGAAATATCAAGTTACAGGAAACATCAAGTTAGAGGAAACATCATGTTAGAGGAAACATCAAGTTACAGGAAACATCAAGTTACAGGAAACACGTAGTTACAGGAAACACCTAGTTACAGGAAACATCAAGTTAGAGGAAATATCAAGTTACAGGAAACATCAAGTTAGAGGAAACATCAAGTTACAGGAAACACGTAGTTACAGAAAACACCTAGTTACAGGAAACATCAAGTTAGAGGAAATATCAAGTTACAGGAAACATCAAGTTAGAGGAAACATCATGTTAGAGGAAGCATCAAGTCACAGGAAACATCAAGTTACAGGAAACATCAAGTTACAGGAAACATCAAGTTACAGGAAACACGTAGTTACAGGAAACACGTAGTTACAGGAAACACCTAGTTACAGGAAACATCAAGTTAGAGGAAATATCAAGTTACAGGAAACATCAAGTTAGAGGAAACATCAAGTTAGAGGAAATATCAAGTTAGAGGACACATCAAGTTACAGGAAACATCAAGTTAGAGGAAATATCAAGTTAGCACGACACATCAAGTTACAGGAAACATCAAGTTACATGAAACATCAAGTTACATGAAACATCAAGTTACAGGAAACATCAAGTTAGAGGAAACATCAAGTTACAGGAAACATCAAGTTACAGGAAACATCAAGTTAGAGGAAACATCAAGTTACAGGACACATCAAGTTAGAGGAAACATCAAGTTAGAGGAAATATCAAGTTACAGGAAACATCAAGTTACAGGAAACATCAAGTTAGAGGAAACATCAAGTTAGAGGAAACATCAAGTTAGAGGAAACATCAAGTTAGAGGAAATATCAAGTTACAGGACACATCAAGTTAGAGGAAACATCAAGTTACAGGAAACATCAAGTTAGAGGAAACATCAAGTTAAAGGAAACATCAAGTTACAGGAAACATCAAGTTAGAGGAAACATCAAGTTAGAGGACACATCAAGTTACAGGAAACATCAAGTTACAGGAAACATCAAGTTACAGGAAACATCAAGTTACAGGAAACATCAAGTAACAGGAAACATCAAGTTACATGAAACATCAAGTTACAGGAAACATCAAGTTAGAGGAAACATCAAGTTACAGGAAACATCAAGTTACAGGAAACATCAAGTTAGAGGAAACATCAAGTTAGAGGAAATATCAAGTTAGAGGACACATCAAGTTAGAGGAAACATCAAGTTAGAGGAAACATCAAGTTAGAGGAAACATCAAGTTAGAGGAAACATCAAATTACATGAATCACCAATCTACAGGAAACATCAAGTTACAAGAAACATCAAGTTACATGAATCATCAAGTTACAGGAAACATCAAGCTACAGGAAACACAAAGTTGCAGGAAACATCAAGTTACATGAAACACCAAATTTCTGGAAAAACCAATTTACTGCAAAAACTGAGTTACAGGAAACACCAAGCTACAGAAAACATCAAGTTACAGGAAACACCAAGTTACAGGAAACATCAAGTTACAGGAAACATCAAGTTACAGGAAACATCAAGTTACAAGAAACACCAAGTTACAGTAAACATCAAGTTACAGGAAACATCAAGTTACAGTTAACATAAAGTTACTGGAAACATCAAGTTACAGAAACACCAAGTTACAGAAACACCAAGTTACTGGAAACACTGAGTTACATGACAGTCTAGAAAGCAGCAAGTTATATAATGTAGAAATACACTAACTTACAGGAAAATGTAGAAAACACCAAGTTCTAAAAACACCAAGTTACAGGAAATATCAAATGACAGGGCAAGTTTAGAAACACAAAGTCATAGAAAAGGGAAAGGAAACATCCAGTTACAGCAAAAAATGGATAAAATCAAGTAATAGCAACACCGTATTAAAGGAAAATGTAAGAAATGTTGTTACTGGAAAAGGTATAAAGCACCAAGTTACAGGTAAAAGGTATGAAATACCAAGATTAAAAAAAAAAAGTTAGGAAACACCAAATTACATTTTTAAAATGGAAAATATAAAGGTGTATTGAAACATAACGAACACCAGATTAAGGAAAATACAAGAAATAACAAGTTACAGGAAAATATAAGAAATGTCAAGTTACATGAAAATATAAGAAATGTCAAGTTACAGGAAAATACACGAAATGTCAAGTTACAGGAAAATACAAGAAATGTCAAGTTAAAGAAAAATATAAGAAATGCCAAGTTACATGAAAATACAAGAAATGTCAATTTACAGGAAAATATAAGTAATGTCAAGTTACATGAAAATGTAAGAAATGCCAAGTTACATGAAAGGGTAGAAAGTACCAAGTTGAAAGAAAAGGTAGGATACATCAAATTACAGCATTAGATGTTGAAGGTCGCCTGCATAGGAAAAAATATGCATTTCTCGCTTCATCTTTGCAGCCATCCATGTGGACGTACAATATAGGAGGAAAGAGGAGGATGGAGCGAAAGATAACGAACAAGAATTATAAGAGGCGAAAGAGGTAGAAGAAGAAGTGAAATATTTGAAAGAACTAGAAAAAATTCATCATCATCATTGAGTGCCGTCTCCGCATCGAAGGTTGGCTGCCATGGAGCGCCCTTCCACTCTGTTTCTTGCTTTGATGGTGCAGATTTTCATAAGTTGACTTGTCCATCTTTTCATGTTGCTAGTCCATGTTAGTCCTGGTCTGTCTCTGCCTCTTTTACCTTGTATTTCCCCTTCCAATATTACTTTTATAAGGCTGTTGCGTCTTTTAACATGACACAACAATTTCATTTGCCTTGTTCTAATTGTGTTTAGTAGTTCTCTTTTCATTCTTATTTGTTTTAAAACTTCATCGTTTGTTTTCTTTTCTTTCCATCCAATTCTACCTATTCTTCTATAAATCCACATTTCAAAGGCTTTAATTTTCTGTTCTGTTTTCTGGTCTAATGCCCATGTTTCTGCACCATACAGGAATATTGAGAAAACGTAACATTTTGCTATTCTTAGTTTTAGCCCTGGTGTTATTTGTTTTGATGTTAGTATAAAGTAAAGGAGCACGGGCATAATACCGACCACATTACCCCAAAAATCATGTGCTGAAGGTCTGTAAAATATAGGGTCACTAACACCATATTCCCTATATGTGGCGTATAGGGAATATGGTGTTAGCGACCGTCACGTCAAGTGGCGTATAGGGAATATGGTGTTAGTGACCCGTAACGCCAAGTGGGTTAGGGAATATGGTGTTAGTGACCCGTAACGCCAAGTGGCGTATAGGGAATATGGTGTTAGTGACCCGTCACGTCAAGTGGCGTATAGGGAATATGGTGTTAGTGACCCGTCACGCCAAGTGGCGTATAGGGAATATGGTGTTAGTGACCCGTCACGCCAAGTGGCGTATAGGGAATATGGTGTTAGTGACCCGTCACGCCAAGTGGCGTATAGAGAATATGGTGTTAGTGACCCGTCACGCCAAGTGGCGTATAGGGAATATGGTGTTAGTGACACGTCACGCCAAGTGGCGTATAGAGAATATGGTGTTAGTGACCCGTCACGTCAAGTGGCGTATAGGGAATATGGTGTTAGTGACCCGTCACGTCAAGTGGCGTATAGGGAATATGGTGTTAGTGACCCGTCACGTCAAGTGGCGTATAGGGAATATGGTGTTAGTGACCCGTCACGTCAAGTGGCGTATAGGGAATATGGTGTTAGTGACCCGTCACGCCAAGTGGCGTATAGGGAATATGGTGTTAGTGAACCGTCACGTCATGTGGCGTATAGGGAATATGGTGTTAGTGACCCACATATAGTAATTTTAATTAGCTAATTCGGTTGGGATCGAACCCTACTTCTTGCCCTTTGTAGTCCAGTTCACTAACCACTGAGCTATCGCGGCTCCCAAAATATGTATATGGTTATATGTTATAGTGTGTGTGCGTGTATTAGTGTGTGTGTGTGTTTGTGCGAGAATGGCGCAGTATGTGACTACCCTAATGGGAAAGGGCTCTGAAATCGAGTATTGGACCAAACCAACAAACTTGTGGACAAGCTCGTCTCAGCTTTGAGTGGCCCTGGGGGAAATATGGGAGGGATGATTGATGATTGACGGGTACACTGTCCAGGGATTGGACCAGTTAGTCAGGTAAAGACAATTCAAATAGTTGGTATTTTGACATGGTTCTAGTTGACAATGGCTAGTATTCCGCTTTTAGTAGCAGGAACTAAGAATAGGAAGGGCAAAAAGTAATTTTAATGCCATGAAAAATATGCCAACATCAAAACAAATAACACCAGGGCTAAAACTAAGAATAGCAAAATGTTACATCTTTTCGATATTACTGTATGGTGCAGAAACATGGACATTAGACCAGCAAACAGAACAGAAAATTGAAGCCTTTGAAATGTGGATTTATAGAAGAATAGGTAGAATTGGATGGAAAGAAAAGATAACAAACGATGAAGTTTTAAAACAACTAAAAATAAAAAGAGAACAACTAAACACAATTAGAACAAGACAAATGAAATTTTTGGGACATGTTAAAAGACACAACAGTCTACTAAAAGTAATATTGGAAGGAAAATACAAGGTAAAAGAGGCAGAGGCAGACCATGACTAACATGGACGAGTAACATCAAAAGATGGACAAGTCAACCTATGACAACCTCCACTATCAAAGCAAGAGACAGAGTGGAATGGCGCTCCGTGGTAGCCAACCTTCGATGCGGAGAGGACACTCAATAATGAATAATGAGCGGGAACTGTCATTAAGTCTTGGATCACATTGATAAGAAAAAAAAAACCTGTTCTTCTTCTTCAGCGATCATGACGTCATTAAGACTAGGAATCCGGGCTCTCTTATGAAGTCAGCTGTCTGTTTAAGTGATTCGATTGCCCCGTATAGTTTCTCCTCCAGGGAGGTGGGTGTGGACCCCATTGCTCTTCTCAGGTCTGTTTACTGGGGGCAATCCTTTAGAACATGTTTTGTAGTTCATATTGTCCAGTGTACAGTGGCATAGGCTGGTTGTGCCTATTTTGAATTTGGTGAACATGTGATTTCTCATTCTGATGTGGCCAGTGCGTAGGCGAAGTATGATGACTTGATCCCTCCTTGATAGTTGGTGGTATCCGTCCCTCTCGTTATACTTTGGGTGTTTTTGTTTCCATTTGTCATGATACTGACCTTTGATAATGGATTTGGCTTCATCGTAGCTGACCAGATGGTTCTCTTGTGGTAGTCTCCCTCCCTGCTTAGCTAGTTTGTCAGCGCATTCGTTTCCGTGTATATTACAGTGTGATGGTATCCACTGGATGACCACTCTCTGGAAGTTATTACACAGTTGGTCTAGGGTTGTTCTCAAGTCATCTAGCCCACTATGCCTGAGGTTTTTTTTAGAGCTGTTAGGACTGACAGTGCATCAGTCAGTATCACCAATTTCTTGTGCATGTTATTTTTGTGTTGGATAGCCAGTTTTGCAGCGTCTTCCAGGGCTTCATTTTCTGCGTTATAGTTTGAAAATTTCTCAGAAGTTATTGACTTGGTGATCTCTTACTGGTTATTCAGCTATACACTTCCTCTTACATTTTTAGTGACGTTTATAGCACAGCCATCCGTGTATATGTGAGACAGGATCAGGATTGTCTATGTGTGCAGTTCTTCTAGTAGGAGGTATTTTAATCAGATCCTGGGTCACAATGGTAAGTCCAGTGATGGTATGAGGTATTTTAATCAAATCCTGGGTCACAATGGTAAGTCCAGTGATGGTATGAGGTATTTTAATCAAATCCTGGGTCACAATGGTAAGTAAAGTCCAGTGATGGTATGAGGTATTTTAATCAGATCATGGGTCACAATGGTAAGTCCAGTGATGGTATGAGGTATTTTAATCAGATCCTGGGTCACAATGGTAAGTAAAGTCCAGTGATGGTATGAGGTATTTTAATCAGATCATGGGTCACAATGGTAAGTAAAGTCCAGTGATGGTATGAGGTATTTTAATCAGATCCTGGGTCACAATGGTAAGTAAAGTCCAGTGATGGTATGAGGTATTTTAATCAGATCCTGGGTCACAATGGTAAGTAAAGTCCAGTGATGGTATGAGGTATTTTAATCAGATCATGGGTCACAATGGTAAGTAAAGTCCAGTGATGGTATGAGGTATTTTAATCAGATCCTGGGTCACAATGGTAAGTAAAGTCCAGTGATGGTATGAGGTATTTTAATCAAATCCTGGGTCACAATGGTAAGTCCAGTGATGGTATGAGGTATTTTAATCAAATCCTGGGTCACAATGGTAAGTAAAGTCCAGTGATGGTGTGAGGTATTTTAATCAGATCCTGGGTCACAATGGTAAGTCCAGTGATGGTATGAGGTATTTTAATCAGATCCTGGGTCACAATGGTAAGTCCAGTGATGGTATGAGGTATTTTAATCAAATCCTGGGTCACAATGGTAAGTCCAGTGATGGTATGAGGTATTTTAATCAAATCCTGGGTCACAATGGTAAGTAAAGTCCAGTGATGGTGTGAGGTATTTTAATCAGATCCTGGGTCACAATGGTAAGTCCAGTGATGGTATGAGGTATTTTAATCAAATCCTGGGTCACAATGGTAAGTAAAGTCCAGTGATGGTATGAGGTATTTTAATCAGATCCTGGGTCACAATGGTAAGTAAAGTCCAGTGATGGTATGAGGTATTTTAATCAAATCCTGGGTCACAATGGTAAGTCCAGTGATGGTATGAGGTATTTTAATCAAATCCTGGGTCACAATGGTAAGTAAAGTCCAGTGATGGTGTGAGGTATTTTAATCAGATCCTGGGTCACAATGGTAAGTCCAGTGATGGTATGAGGTATTTTAATCAGATCCTGGGTCACAATGGTAAGTCCAGTGATGGTATGAGGTATTTTAATCAAATCCTGGGTCACAATGGTAAGTCCAGTGATGGTATGAGGTATTTTAATCAAATCCTGGGTCACAATGGTAAGTAAAGTCCAGTGATGGTATGAGGTATTTTAATCAGATCCTGGGTCACAATGGTAAGTAAAGTCCAGTGATGGTGTGAGGTATTTTAATCAGATCATGGGTCACAAGGGTAAGTAAAGTCCAGTGATGGTGTGAGGTATTTTAATCAGATCATGGGTCACAAGGGTAAGTAAAGTCCAGTTCTAGCAGGAGGGATTTTAATCAGGTTCTAACTTACGAGACATAAAACCTCAAGCTACAGCAAAAGGTATTTTGAATAATGGCTAAGTCACTTGTATGAGAACAAACTAGGTCCAATAAAGGTATTTTGACTAATGGCTAAGTCACTTGGATGAGAACAAACTAGGTCCAATAAAGGGTATTTTGACTAATGGCTAAGTCACTTGAATGAGAACAAACTAGGTCCAATAAAAGGTATTTTAACCACTCGAGAGATTTGGAGTTGGAAGTGACTGTGGACACTTTTTTTCAGGGATGTTGTTTGAGATTGTCGCCCACGTAGCCGATGTGGCCCGCACTGAAGTTCAACCTTGTTAACGTCATAACAAACAATGGCCTCCATGAGAATTTCCTTGTTGGTCTTTTTAGCTGTCCAGTGACCCTTCTCTCTAAATTATCATGAAAATATATATGGTACATATTTTCAGAAACTGGGTGAAGTCCAAAGCAGTGTATGTTCCACTAATGTGCTGTATTTGGGGATTGAACCAAGATTCTTTTAAGCAGCAATGATGACACTAACCGCTTAACCACTGTGGATTCTTTCCAGTAGTGCAAATGTACCAATGTGGTTGTTCTAATAAGTCTTCACCATGTTTAGGTGGAGACAACTTTATGGTTGGTAAGTCTTAAAGAAATAGGAGCGGGTACCAACGGTTTCTCTACAGTTACATATATGATATAAGTCGGAATAACTGATAACTCAAACCTAAATGCATTATATCATCATCATCATCATCATCATCATCATCATCAAATAGCGGGCCTGCTGGCGTAGGTAATCATGTCTCTCCACAACTTTCGAGCTCAACAATTATTTATCATTTCTGTTGTTGACCTTCTGCCAAGCCATTCTCTTAAGCTGTCTGTTATTTTTTCTATTTCCTTCCCGCTGTCTCTTCGTCCCTCAAATTTCCCAGTTGTTACAAAATTTTCCTGTTGTTCTCTTCTCATTACATGGCCACAAAATGATGATTGTTTCTTCCTAATATTGGAAATTAGCTCTCTTTTTGCTTTGACATCTAAATAAGGATAAATCTTTTCTAAATACATTATATACTGGACAGAATAACTGATAATCCTTACATACATACATTATATAGTAAGTAAAAAAGCCCCGTCACGCCAAATGTCGTATAGAGAATATGGTGTTAGTGACCATAATGTTTACAGACCATCGGCACATGATTTTTGGGGCAATGTGGTCAGTATTACGCCCGTGCCGCATTACCTTCCCAGAAAAAATCCGGTACCCATTTAAGGTTGGGTGAACCCGGAAGCCGTCGGTTGGGATCGAACCCTACCTCTTATCCTTTCTAGTTCAGTTCACTAACCAGCGAGCTATCGAATATCCCATATACATTATATACTGGACAGAATGTCTGATAATCCTGACATCTTTTTCTTCTTCCTTTCAGCTCCCTGTGGAGCATAGGTGTTCAACAAACACTTTCAGCTCCCTGTTATTGTTTTCTTTGACCTGTCCATGTTTGTGAAGTTTTTTCGGCTTATATTTTTACAGTATGGGATAGGAATTCTGACATGCATACATTATATAATAGACAGAATACCTGATAATCATGACATGCATACATTATATAATAGACAGAATACCTGATAATCATGACATGCATACATTATATAATAGACAGAATACCTGATAATCATGACATGCATACATTATATAATAGACAGAATACCTGATAATCATGACATGCATACATTATATAATAGACAGAATACCTGATAATCATGACATGCATACATTATATAATAGACAGAATACCTGATAATCATGACATGCATACATTATATAATAGACAGAATACCTGATAATCATGACATGCATACATTATATAATAGACAGAATACCTGATAATCATGACATGCATACATTATATAATAGACAGAATACCTGATAATCATGACATGCATACATTATATAATAGACAGAATACCTGATAATCATGACATGCATACATTATATAATAGACAGAATACCTGATAATCATGACATGCATACATTATATAATAGACAGAATACCTGATAATCATGACATGCATACATTATATAATAGACAGAATACCTGATAATCATGACATACATACATTATATAATAGACAGAATACCTGATAATCATGACATGCATACATTATATAATAGACAGAATACCTGATAATCATGACATGCATACATTATATAATAGACAGAATACCTGATAATCATGACATGCATACATTATATAATAGACAGAATACCTGATAATCATGACATGCATACATTATATAATAGACAGAATACCTGATAATCATGACATGCATACATTATATAATAGACAGAATACCTGATAATCATGACATGCATACATTATATAATAGACAGAATACCTGATAATCATGACATACATACATTATATAATAGACAGAATACCTGATAATCATGACATACATACATTATATAATAGACAGAATACCTGATAATCATGACATACATACATTATATAATAGACAGAATACCTGATAATCATGACATACATACATTATATAATAGACAGAATACCTGATAATCATGACATACATACATTATATAATAGACAGAATACCTGATAATCATGACATACATACATTATATAATAGACAGAATACCTGATAATCATGACATACATACATTATATAATAGACAGAATACCTGATAATCATGACATACATACATTATATAATAGACAGAATACCTGATAATCATGACATACATACATTATATAATAGACAGAATACCTGATAATCATGACCTACATACATTATATAATAGACAGAATAACTGATAATCATGACCTACATACATTATATAATAGACAGAATACCTGATAATCATGACATACATACATTATATGATAGACAGATTACCTGATAATGCTGACGTACATACATTATATAATTGATAGAATACCTGATAATCCTGAAGTACAAGCATTATATAATTGATAGAATACATGACAATGATGACGTACATACATTACATAATTGATAGAATACCCGATAATCCTGACGTACAAGCATTATATAATTGATAGAATACCTGATAATCCTGACGTACAAGCATTATATAATTGATAGAATACCTGATAATCCTGACGTACAAGCATTATATTTTGAATTTCAAGGTAGCAATGTAAGAATTTCTCTTGCTGCTCACTGGAATTTCCAGTTTTAAATTATAGATTTAAAAATTCTTGTTGTTATTATTATTATTATTATTATTACTATTTTTATTTTTAGAATTACTAGTATTGTTTTTACTATTATTGTTATTACTCTCAATAATACAATAAATTACTATTATTGCTATTATTGCTATTATTACTATTATTGCTATTATTGCTATTATTACTATTATTGCTATTATTGCTATTATTACTATTATTGCTATTATTACTATTATTGCTATTATTGCTATTATTGCTATTATTACTATTATTGCTATTATTACTATTATTGCTATTATTGCTATTATTGCTATTATTGCTATTATTACTATTATTGCTATTATTGCTATTATTACTATTATTACTATTATTGCTATTATTACTATTATTGCTATTATTACTATTATTACTATTATTACTATTATTCTTATTACTATTACTACTATTATTCTTACTATTTCTATTGTTACTATTATTACTATTACTACTATTATTACTATTACTACTATTATTACTATTATTACTATTGTTACTATTATTACTATTACTACTATTATTACTATTACTACTATTATTACTATTACTACTATTACTACTATTATTACTATTACTACTATTATTACTATTTTTACTATTATTACTATTATTACTATTATTACTATTATACTATTATTACTATTATTACTATTATTACTATTACTACTATTATTACTATTGTTACTATTATTACTATTATTACTATTATTACTATTATTACTATTATTACTATTACATGTACTACTATTATTACTATTACTACTATTCTTACTATTATTACTATTACTACTATTATTACTATTACTACTATTATTACTATTACTACTATTATTACTATTACTACTATTATTACTATTACTACTATTATTACTATTACTACTATTATTACTATTACTACTATTATTACTATTACTACTATTTTTACTATTATTACTATTATTACTATTATTCTATTACTACTATTATTACTATTACTACTATTATTACTATTACTACTATTATTACTATTACTACTATTATTACTATTACTACTATTATTCTTACTATTTCTATTGTTACTATTATTACTATTCATCATCATCATCGAGTGCCGTCTCTGTAACGAAGGTTGGCTACCATGGAGCGCCATTCTGCTCTGTCTCTTGCTTTGATGGTGCAGGTTGTCATAGGTTGACTTGTCCATCTTTTGATGTTACTCGTCCATGTTAGTCTTGGTCTGCCTCTGCCGCTTTTACCTTGTATTTTCCCCTCCAGGATTACTTTCAGTAGGCTGTTGTGTCTTTTAACATGGCCCAATAATCGCATTTCTACTAATCGCATTATTACTTTTACTATTATTAATATTTGTATGACAATTATTATCTATCTATATATCTATTGTCCTTTCGAGCCGAAGACGGCACATAGGGCAGAACCACAATCTCAAAAACAGAAACCTTGCGTGCCAAAATGACACATATTGCAGAGATCACTACTTCTAAAATCTATGGCTCTGTTTCCATAACAATACTTTTTACAATGACAGCTTGTCAAGCCATCGATCAACCTCCTTAGTCGCCTCTTACGACATGCCTGGAAGGACAAAGTGTCACTATTCTTTACTTCTCACATAATGAGGCCCCGGTAACACACGGGAGACTATTATTATAATTACAAAAAATTAAACGAGAATTAAACACAGTTCAAACACGACAAATGCGATTTTTGGGGCATGTTAAAAGACACAACAGTCAACTAAAAGACCAAGACTAACATGGGCGAGTAACATCAAAATATGGACAAGTCAGCCTATGACAACCTGCACCATCAAAGCAAGAGACAGAGGCAGACCAAGACTAACATGGACGAGTAACTTCAAAAGATGGACAAGTCAGCCTATGACAACCTGCACCATCAAAGCAAGAGACAGAGTGGAATGGCGCTCCATGGTAGCCAACCTTCGATGCAGAGATGGCACTCAATGAGGATAAAAATAAGTAAAGTACCTCCGTCACGTGACGTATAGGAAATATGGTGTTAGTGACCCTATATTTTACAGACCTTCAGCACATGATTTTTGGGGTAATGTGGTCGGTATTACGCCCGTGCTGCTTTACTTTCCCAGAAAAAAAATCCGGTACCCATTTAAGGCTGGGTGAACCTGGAGGCCGTCGGTTGGGATCTAACCCTATCCCTTGTCCTTTGTAGTCCAGTTCACTAACCACTGAGCTACTCAATGAGGATGATGATTATAATTACTATTATCATTATTTAGGGAGCCGCGATCACCTCAGTGCTAAATAAAGACAAGTGGAACTATATTAAAACAGATAAATCTTCTCCTTCTTCTTCTTTCCTTCCTCATCTGCCTTTCAGCGTCGAGGGGAGATATAATTTGCTGTATTTTGCTCTTCTGTTCACTTCTGCTGCTGTTATGTTTCCTAGTGCTTCTAATATTCCATCGACCCATCTTCTACGTGGTCGACCCTTGGGTCTGGTGTTCTCACGTTTGTTAAAGGCTCGTTGTGTTGTGTTTTGATCTTTCTGCCTTGTCACGTTGCCAAACCATTTTATCTGTTGTTTCTTTATATATTCTATGGCGGGGACTATTGCTAGCATTTATTATCTCAGTTCTTCATTTCTGATCTTATCTCTCAGTCTGTTTCCTGTCATTCGTCTAACCCATTTCATCTCTGAAGAGGTTATTTTTGTTATTGTTCTTGCATCTAGGGTCCAGGTCTGACATTGGTAGCACAACGTTGGGATGAAGATTGTATTGTAGAGTGCCAGTTTTACCTCTAGAGTTATTTCCTTGTTGGACAATAGTGGTGATAATTGCCCAATGATTTGACAAGCTTTGTTGCATCTTGAGTCTATTTCCTCACTTGTTTCACATTGAAATATTATGTCTCGTTAGAGGGGAGTGACAGAACGAGTTAGATAAACATTTAGAAAACCCCAGTCTGTCTATCATTTCTGACGTCACTGGAAATGCCACCTGAGCTTCAAAGAAGTATTTACCTTGACCTTCGATGTGAGGTAAGCCACACTGACCTCCCTAGAAGGAGGGGGGGGGGGAAGGTCGGTTGCTGACGTCAGAGAGCTCAGTGTCAAAAAACGTTTCTGGTTAAGTGGCGTCACCGACATGTAAGAGACAAGCGTAATTACACATGTACTTGAATGAAGAGGGTAATCTTCTTTCTCTGTCTCTTCTTTCTCTTTCTCCCTCCATCTTTCTTTCTTCACTTCCTCTTGTACCACTTCAGGTGTCGAGGGAGATACAAAATTCTGGTTCTCACCCTTTTGGCCGCTTCACTCATTGTCAACTGAAGTTATTTTAGCGTTTTGACCTTCTGCCAAGCCAATCTATTAAGCTGTCTAGTATCTTTAATAATAAACACGACAAGCAAAAAATATGGACTAGATATGAATATCAAAAAGACTAAAACTATGATCATAAACAAAGAAAATACTCAAAACCCACAAGTGGATATCAGAGTTGAAAGAATAGACCTGGAGACAGTTCAGAACTACAACTACCTTGGACATACTATAACCAGTGATGGAAAATGTAAAACTGGAATAAACAAAAGAATAGGAATGGCAAAAAGTAATTTTAATGTCATGAAGGACATACTAACATCAAAACAAATAACACCAGAGCTAAAACTAAGAATAGCAAAATGTTACATCTTCTCAATATTCCTATATGGTGCTGAAACATGGACATTAGACAAGAAAACAGAACAGAGAATTGAAGCCTTTGAAATGTGGATATATAGAAGAATAGGTAGAATTGGATGGAAGGAAAAGAAAACAAATGACAAAGTCTTAAAACAACTAAAAATGAAAAGAGAACTTCTGAACACAATTAGAACAAGACAAATGCGATTCATAGGCCATGTTAAAAGACACAACAGCCTACTGAAAGTGATCCTGGAGGGGAAAATACAAGGTAAAAGAGGCAGAGGCAGACCAAGATTAACATGGACGAGTAACATCAAAAGATGGACAAATCAACCGATGACAACCTGCACCATCAAAGCAAGAGATAGAGCAACATGGCGCTCCATGGTAGCCAACCTTCGTTGCGGAGACGGCACTCAATGATGATGATGAGTATCTTTTCTCTTTAATTCCCTCTTGTCTGTTCGTCTATTTTAGCGTTTTGATCTTCTGCCAAGCTAATCTATTAAGCTGTCTAGTATCTTTTCTCTTTACGTCCCTCTTGTCTGTTCGTCTATTTTAGCGTTTTGATCTTCTGCCAAGCTAATCTATTAAGCTGTCTAGTATCTTTTCTCTTTACTTCCCTCTTGTCTGTTCGTCTATTTTAGCGTTTTGATCTTCTGCTAAGCCAATCTATTAAGCTGTCTAGTATCTTTTCTCTTTACTTCTCTCTTGTCTGTTCGTCTATTTTAGCGTTTTGATCTTCTGCTAAGCCAATCTATTAAGCTGTCTAGTATCTTTTCTCTTTACTTCTCTCTTGTCTGTTCGTCTATTTTAGCGTTTTGATCTTCTGCTAAGCCAATCTATTAAGCTGTCTAGTATCTTTTCTCTTTACTTCCCTCTTGTCTTTTCGTCCCTCAATGTTCGCAGTTGTTACAATATATTCCAGTTGTTCCCTTCACATTAGGGTTGGCTAGCTTGAATGTATAGTCCATGTATGTAATAAACAGTAGGCGGGATAGTACACACCCCTCGTCTTACACCTATCTTTTTCCAAATAAAAATCTCTCCGACTTATTTTTTTAGACTGTCATCATTAACATCATCATCTTCATCATCATCATCATCATCTTCTTCATCATCATCATCACCATCATCATCATTAAGTACCAGGCCTGCTGATGTAGGTGACCATGACTCTCCACAACTTTCGATCTCCACAGTTATTTATCATTTCTGTTGTTGACCTTCTGTTGTTACCATTACCTCTGTCTTTTTGTTATTGAGGCTGTCCTTTATTTTTGCTTTCTTTCACTATAATGTCCAACATTTCTTGTAACTCATTTTTACTCTTAGCGATTAAGACTGTATCATCAGCATACCTTAGATTATTTATATTATGACCTCCAATTGTTATTCCAGGCATGCCCCTTATGGACCTTAAAATAATTTCACTATAAATATTAAACAAATCTGGTGACAGCACACAGCCTTGTCTAACACCCTGTTATATTTGTTGAAACATTCCCATTTGGTTTCCAGTTCTTATGGCCACTGTTTGTTGCCAGTACATGTTCTTTATTATTCTTAAATCTTTGCTGTCTACGTTTATGCTTTCTAAAATTTTGATTATTTCTTGGTGCTTTACTTTGTCAAATGCCTTGGTGTAATCTATGAAACATAGGTATAGATCTGTTTTCACCTATGTGGCTCTTTCTACTAAAGATCTTATGATATAAATGGCATTGCTTGTTGATTTATCTCTAACAAAACCACACTGTTCATCGCTAATTTCTGGACTGATTTTGTTTCGCACTCTTCGCATGATGATTCTTAGTAATATCTTAGTCATATGACTCATAAGGCTTATTGTGCGATGATCATCGCATTCACTCGCACCCGATTTCTTTGGTAGGGCTATGAATATTGATTTGAGCATGTCGTCTGGTATATATCCGCTGTTGTAGATATCATTCAATATTTTTGTTATTATTTCTATTCCAAAATCACCCATGGCTTCAATCTCTTCTTTAGTTATATTATCTGGTCCAGGAGCTTTTCCTGCTTTCATATTGCGCAAGGCGGCTTCCACTTCTTCTGTGAGCATTTCTGGTCCTTCTCCATTATCCTTAATATTTACTTCCGTTCGTTCATCATTATAAAGATCTTTAATGTATTCTGTCCATCGTTCCCTTATGTTTTCTTGATCAATCATCAGTTCTCCTTCCTTTGATCTTAGACATCCAGTTTTTGATTGCGTTTTTCTTCCTGTTAATTCCTCAATTTGTTTGTATATAGCTTTGGCGTCACCTTTTTATTGCGTTTCAATCTCCTTGCATCTCTGTTTTAGCTATGATTCTTTTGCTTCATTGTATTTTATTACAATTTCTTTATTTAATCTCTTATACTCATCTTTGTCATCCTTATTTCTTCTTCTTGTATCAATTAACTGTAAAATATCACCCGTTTCTTTCTTGAATTTGTCCTCACTGGTGGTATGAACTCTTCTGCTGTTTGTTGCATTGATTCCTTTAGCATTTCCCACTGTTCATCAGTGCTTTGTATCTTCTCTATTACATTGTACCGGTTCTGAATTGTGATTTTATATTTGTCTTGCAGCTTCTTGTCTGATTTTAGTAAATCTAAATTTAACTTGATGTTAACTGAGGCTCATTTTGTTGTTTTTAATTTTACTCTAAGATTTCTCACAACTGGTACTTGATCACTATTGCAATCTGCCCATGATGTCTTTTAACATGCCCCAAAAATTTCATGTGTCTTTTTCTAATTGCGTTTAGTAGTTCTCTTTTCATTTTTAGTTGTTTTAAAACTTCATCGTTTGTTTTCTTTTCTTTCCATCTAATTCTACCTATTCTTCTAAAAATCCACATTTCAAAGGTTTCAATTTTCTGTTCTGTTTTCTTGTCTAATGTCCATGTTTCTGCACCATACAGGCATATTGAGATGTAACATTTTGCTATTCTTAGTTTTAGACCTGATGTTATTTGTTTTAATGTTAGTTTATTTATCAAGGCATTAAAATTATTCTTTTTCTTAATATTAAGAGAAAAAAAGAGAAAGAAAAAATGATTTGAGAAAAAGGGATAGAAAGAAGAAATGTTTAGAGAAATTAAAGAAAGAAAGTATGTTTCGATAACTTAAAATAGGGAACAATGTTTAGAGAAATGAAAGAAAGAAAGTATGTTTCGATAACTTAAAATAGGGAACAATGTTTAGAGAAATGAAAGAAAGAAAGTATGTTTCGATAACTTAAAATAGGGAACAATGTTTAGAGAAATGAAAGAAAGAAAGTATGTTTCAATAACTTAAAATAGGGAACAATGTTTAGAGAAGAAGATTGAAAAGGAGAATGTTTATAGAAAGGACAGAAAGATGGAATGTTTAGAAAAGGGAAAGAAGGAAACATGTTTATAGAAGGGAGGAAATGTAAAAATTGAAATAAAGAAAAGAATAGGTATGGCAAAAAGAAATTGTAATGCCATGAAAAATATACTAACATCAAAACAAATAACACCAGGGCTAAAACTAAGAATAGCAAAATGTTACATCTTTTCAATATTCCTGTATGGTACAGAAACATGGACATTAGACAAGAAAACAGAACTGAAAATTGAAGCCTTTGAAATGTGGAACTATGTAAGAATAAGTAGAATTGGATGGAAACAAAAGAAAACAAACAATGAAATCTTAAAACAACTATAAATGAGAAGAGAACTACTAAACACAATTAGAACAAGACAAATGGAATTTTCTGGTCATGTTACAAGACACAACAGCCTAATAAAAGTAATATTAGAAGGTAAAATACAAGGTAAAAGAGGCTGAGGCAGACAAAGACTAACATGGACGAGCAACATTAAAAGATGGACAAGTCAACCTTTAACAATCTGCACCATCAAAGCTAGAGACAGAGTGGAATGGCGCTCCATGGTAGCCAACCTTCGATGCGGAGACGGCACTCAATGATGATGACAATGATGATGCTGATGATGAGAGAAAGAAAATTTTTAGAGAAGATAAAGAATGTTTAGAGTAGTGAAAGAATGTTTAGAGAAGTGAAAGAATGTTTAGAGAAGATAAATAATGTTTAGAGAAGATAAAGAATGTTTAGAGAAGTGAAAGAATGTTTAGAGAAGTGAAAGAATGTTTAGAGAAGAGAAAGAATGTTTAGAGAAGATAAAGAATGTTTAGAAAAGTGAAAGAAAGTTTAGAAAAGATAAAGAATGTTTAGAGAAGTGCAAGAATGTTTAGAGAAGTTAAAGAATGTTTAGAGAAGAAAAAGAATGTTTAGAGAAGTGCAAGAATGTTTAGAGAAGAGAAAGTATGTTTAGAGAAGAGAAATAATGTTTAGAGAAGTGAAATAATGTTTAGAGAAGTGAAATAATGTTTAGAGAAGAGAAAGAATGTTTAGAGAAGTGAAAAAATGTTTAGAGAAGAGAAAGAATGTTTAGAGAAGAGAAAGAATGTTTAGAGAAAATAAAGAATGTTTAAAGAAGTGAAAGAATGTTTAGAGAAGTGAAAGAATATTTAGAGAAGATAAAGAATGTTTAGAGAAGAAAAAGAATGTTTAGAGAAGTGAAAGAATGTTTAGAGAAGATAAAGAATGTTTAGAGAAGTGAAAGAATGTTTAGAGAAGAGAAAGAATGTTTAGAGAAGAGAAAGAATGTTTAGAGAAGTGAAAGAATGTTTAGAGAAGTGAAAGAATGTTTAGAGAAGTGAAAGAATGTTTAGAGAAGTGAAAGAATGTTTAGAGAAGTGAAAGAATGTTTAGAGAAGAGAAAGAATGTTTAGAGAAGTGAAAGAATGTTTAGAGAAGTGAAAGAATGTTTAGAGAAGAGAAAGAATGTTTAGAGAAGTTAAAGAATGTTTAGAGAAGTGAAAGAATGTTTAGAGAAGTGAAAGAATGTTTAGAGAAGTGACCGAACACTGGCAAGCAAGAGAAAGTTAGGAAGCAACCCCGATTGTTAACCTTGACCTCGATGATAAACCTTCACTTTGATGACAAGTCTGACCCGCAGAAACATACCCGTCACCGGAGGACTGCCGTCTGTCACTGAATGTCGTTAACGTCAGAAACATTTTAGCAGATTAGTTCAAGCCGCTATTCTCAGGAGGGATTGGGGGTGGGGGTCAACACAATTTCTCGGATTAATTCCTCCTTTTTTTAAAATATTTTTTCTCGGATTAAACTCCGATCCAATTATGTTGTGTACTGTTTATGTTTTAAATAACAACGTTGTTTTCTGTTTATTAATCATCGGAAACAGCATCAACTATGTTGATGTACTCTTGTGTTTACTGTGTTAATTATCAGAACAATGTTATCCTCAGATGATAGATGTACAACAGATGATACATGTACAACGGATGATAGATGTACGACAGATGATAGATGTACAACAGATGATAGATGTACAACAGATGATAGATGTACAACATATGATAGATGTACAACAGATGATAGATGTACAACGGATGATAGATGTACAACAGATGATAGATGTACGACAGATGATAGATGTACAACAGATGATAGATATACGACAGATGATAGATGTACAACAGATGATAGATGTACAACAGAGGTGAGATGCATGTGATGTGGAATGCATGGGGCGATCCTAAGAAAATGGCAAGATACAAAGTTGTACTGGCAACAAACATCGGCGATAGGAACTACTGGAATTCATTTGGAAATGTTTCAACAAATAAAAAAGGGTGTTAGACAAGGCTGTGTGCTGTCACCAGATTTGTTTACTATATCATTATCATCATGTGCCATACCGGTTGGCGTAGGCGATCATGTCCCTCCACAATCTTCTATCTACAGTGCATCGTATCAGTTCTGTTGTTGACTGTTTTCCACGCCATGACACCAAGCTATCCAGTATTTTCTCTCTTTGTCGTCCGCGATCTCTCTTTCCTTTTATTTTGCCAGTTGTAAACAAGTATTCCAACTTTCCTCTTCTCATGATGTGCCCGAAAAATGCTGAATGCTTCTTTCTCATGCTTTTAAGAGCTTCCTTTTTGTGTTGGCCTCTTTGAGAACTGCATATACTTAATATAACTATATATAGGGATATTATTTTAAGATCCATAAGGGGCATGCCTGGAATAACAATTGGAGGTCATACTATAAATAATCTAAGGTATGCTGATGATACAGGGAGCCTCGATAGCTCAGTGGTTAGTGAACTGGACTACCACGGACAAGGGGTAGGGTTCGTTCCCAACCGACGGCTTCTGGGTTCACCCAGCCTTAAATGGGTACCGGATTTTTTTCTGGGAAAGTAAAGCAGCACGGGCGTAATACTGACCACATTATCCCAAAATCATGTGCTGAAGGTCTGTAAAATATAGGGTCATTAACACCATATTTCCCTATACGCCACTTGGCGTGACGGGGGTACTTTACTTTTTTTAAATGCTGATGATACAGTCTTTTCCATGGCGTGGAAAGGGGTTTAGCTCATGATAAGACAAAAGACCAAAACACAAAACAACGGGCCTTCAATAAACGTTGTGAGAACACCAGATTCAAGGGTATACCACGAAAAAGATGGATTGATGGAATATTAGAAACACAAGGAAACATAACAGCGGACAGGCCAACACAAGAACAAACGACGAAATTATATCTCCAATCGACGCTGAAAGGCAAATGTGAAAGGAGAGAAGAAGAAAATAATCATGATAGTAAACACAAGAGTATGTCATCATCATCAAGGATCATGTCTGCTGGCGTAGGTGATCATGTCTCTCCACAACTTTTGATCACGACAGTTATTTATCATTTCTGTTGTTGACCTTCTGCCAAGCCATTCTCTTAAGCTGTCTGGTATTTTTTCTCTTTGCTTCCCTCTGTATCTTCGTCCCTCAACTTTCCCAGTTTTCACAATATATTCCGGCTGTTCTCTTTTCATTCTTCCTTTCTCTTTCTCACTGATACCTAAAAGGTGTCGTGGTTTATATCATTTGTCGTTCTTGAGCTGCTCGAACTGTCTGAATTAGTGATTTTCATTTGTTATTACATGTCTCTGTCACTGCATCTATCCATCTTTTTCTAGGTCTTCCTCTTGGTCTTTTTCCATGCATTCTCGAGAAGAACGCCCTTGTTTGTGATTTGTAAGGATTTATTTTAACCAGGTGGCCAAACCATTTACGTTGGTGTTGTTCTATATATTCTTACGTTCTCATTACATGGTCAAAAAATGATGATTGTTTCTTCCTAATATTGGAAATTAGCTCTCTTTTACTCGTCACGAGCGGAATTAACAACATGGCGGAAGTAAACAAACAACACGGGGTCGGTTTCATTATCGAAAGTAATACTGCCAAAAATATACTAGAAATAGATTACATCTGGGAAAGAATTATAAGTATCAAATTAGCAGAAAAAGGAGGAAATACCACTTATATTCAAACATATGCTCCATGCAACGACACATATAGTGAAGTCAGCAAACAAGAATATTTTGATGAACTATCAGCCACAATAAATAAAGTCTAAGATGCAGAGAAATTATTTGTACTAGGAGATTTCAACGGTAGAGTAGGACAAAGGAGAACACCATGGGAATTATACCTAGGACCATTTAGTGATATTAGAACAGAGTGTAACAGTAACGGTAAACACCTACTAAATATGTGTGCAGAACATGATCTATATAACAAACACATTTAATCAGCACAATCGTAACCAAATACTTACTTGGTATAAATGGAATGACACAGACAAGGCCTCCCAAATCGATTTTATTTTGACTAGAAGACATCAAAGGAGGGACATAACAGACTCAAGATCTATACCAAATGTAATATTAGATACAGACCATAAGCCTGTTTTACTATGGCAGAAAAAATGGATTAGGAAACTACAGATGACAAGACCTCAAGCATAAAGAATCGATCTAAAAGCAATAAAGAATGTAAACATACAGAAAGAAATAGAAGAATCCGTAACCAACAAATACCAAACCCGAATACAACCAACAAACATAGAAGAAGCATGGAAACAGTTTAAAGAAGGTCTAATAGAGTCAACACAAGAGAAATGTGGTCTGAAAAATATAGGAAAGAGCAGAAAGAAACTTACAAGATGGTGGAATGAAGTAGTTAAATCAGCAGTGAAACACAAGCAAAGAAAAGTATAAAACGTGACAGAAGACAAAAACAACAGAAGACTACAATCACTATAGACAAGCCAGAAATGATAGCAAAAATATCCTAGAACAAACAAAAGCAGACTCATGGAAAGCATTTGGTGAAGAATTGGCAAGAACTTGTAGAGAAGAACCAAGAGAATTTTTCAAAAGTGTAAAAGCAATGAGAGTAAGAAATAATGATTATAACCCAACCACTATAATAAACGACAAGAACGGTAGACCAATCAGCAGCAGGAAAAACATAATAATCAGATGGAGAGAATACTTTAAGGAACTATTAAATCAGGGAAATACAAACGGAAATACAGAGTTTAAACATAGGCAGTATGATGAACAGGAACCGAACATTCTTAAAGCAGAAGTAGAATGGGCTTTGAAGCAGAATAAAAAGAACAAAGCAGCTGGTATAGATGGAATAACAACAGAAATGCTACTAGCCTGTAAGGAAACAGCTATAGATTGGCTTACTATCATATTCAATATGGCTTGGGAAGAAAGAAAAGTCCCAGACGATTGGCAAAAAGCTATCATTGTCCCATTTTGGAAGAATAAGGGAAGTAAATGTGCTTTATATGAATAAAGTGTGAAATGTACAGAGGAATATCCCTATTGAGTCAAGTTGGTAAAATGTTTGCTAAAATGTTAGAGAGGAGAGTAAGATACATAATAGAACCTCAATTAAGTAATAAACAATTCGGATTCAGAAAAGGCAAAAGCTGTACTGATGCTATATTTACATTGAGACAACTATGTGAAAAAACAATAGAATATGACAGAAACCTAAATATAGTGTTTATAGACCAGGAAAAAGCGTTTGATCGTGTGGACAGGAACAAACTTTGGCAAACTTTAGAAACATACGGGGTAGCAGGACAACTACAAGATAATATAATAGCATTATATAAAAACAGTCAAAGTGCCGTTAGAACATCGGAAGGTCTGTCAGAATGGTTTCAGGTTACAACAGGTGTAAGACAAGGATGTGTCCTCTCACCACTCCTCTTCATCATATATATGGACAAAATAAATCAGGAAACAACCAACAATAAGGACAAATCAAATAATAACATAGAGGTAGAAAACTCCAACATCAATGAGCTACTCTTCGCAGATGACCAATGCCTAATATATGAGGATGAAAACCTGCTACAACAGCATTTAACATCTCTAGATAAAAGCTGCACAAACTACAGTATGAAAATTAACACAGCAAAAACAGAGGCTATAAGAATAAGCAAATGATGACACTCATTAAACATCAAGATCAAAGATAAAGAAATAAAACAAGTAGAGGAATTCAAGTATTTAGGCACAATGTTCACAGAAGATGGAAAACTAGACAGAGAAATTGACATGAGAATACAAAAAGCAAATGCTGTCACAGACCAGCTTTCACCATTGTTAAGACATCCAAACATTTCTATGCCAGCTAAACAACAAATGATAAATAGCATCTTCATACCAACTTTGTGCTATGAAAGTCAAACATGGACCCTTTCTAAATCACATTTAAGAAAGATCAATACATGTGAGATGCGATGCTTGAGAAAAGTAACAAACAACACAAGAAGAGATAGAGTACCAAATGAAACCATAAGAAAAATGGTAGGAACAAAACCCTGCCAAGAATATAGAGAACAACAACAACTTAAATGGTTTGGCCACCTGGTCAGAATGAATCCTCATCTATCACCATCAAGGGCGTTCTTCTCGAGAATGCATGGAAAAAGACCAAGAGGAAGACCCAGAAGAAGATGGATAGATGCAGTGATAGAGACATGTAACAACAAAGGAAAATCACTAATTCAGACAATTCGAGCAGCACAAGAACGACAAATGATATAACCACGACACCTTTTAGGTATCAGTGAGAAAGAGAAAAGAAGAAGATGGATAGATGCAGTGATAGAGACATGTAACAACAAAGGAAAATCACTAATTCAGACAATTCGAGCAGCACAAGAACGACAAATGATATAAACCACGACACCTTTTAGGTATCAGTGAGAAAGAGAAAAGAAGAAAGAAGCTCTCTTTTTGCTTTGGCCTCTTTCAAAACGTTTTCATTACTCTTCATAGCTGTCCATGGTATTCTCAACATTCTTCTGTAAAACCATATTTCTATAGACTGCAGTGAATTTTCTTGTCTGTTGTCCTATTGTCCATGATTCACATCCATATGTTAAGACTGGCTCTATATAACATTTAAGAACTATTTTTCTTGTTTCTAATGTCAAAATTCGATTACACAGTATCTTCCTCATTTTCTGGAAAGCTGCATTTTGCCTGAGCCATTCTGCATCTCACCTCTGTTGTACATCTACCATCTCACCTCTGTTGTACATCTACCATCTCACCTCTGTTGTACATCTACCTTCTCAGCTCTGTTGTACATCTACCTTCTCATCTCTGTTGTACATCTACCATCTCACCTCTGTTGTACATCTACCATCTCACCTCTGTTGTACATCTACCATCTCACCTCTGTTGTACATCTTCCATCTCACCTCTGTTGTACATCTACCATCTCACCTCTGTTGTACATCTACCATCTCATCTCTGTTGTACATCTACCTTCTCACCTCTGTTGTACATCTACCATCTCACCTTTGTTGTACATCTACCATCTCACCTCTGTTGTACATCTACCATCTCATCTCTGTTGTACATCTACCTTCTCACCTCTGTTGTACATCTACCATCTCACCTTTGTTGTACATCTACCATCTCACCTCTGTTGTACATCTTCCATCTCACCTCTGTTGTACCGTCTCACCTCTGTTGTACAGTCTCACCTCTGTTGTACATCTACCATCTTACCTCTGTTGTACATCTACCTTCTCACCTCTGTTGTACATCTACCTTCTCACCTCTGTTGTACATCTACCATCCCACCTCTGTTGTACATCTACCATCTCACCTCTGTTGTACATCTACCATCTCACCTCTGTTGTACATCTACCTTCTCACCTCTGTTGTACATCTACCATCCCACCTCTGTTGTACATCTACCATCTCACCTCTGTTGTACATCTACCATCCCACCTCTGTTGTACATCTACCATCTCACCTCTGTTGTACATCTACCATCTCACCTCTGTTGTACATCTACCTTCTCACCTCTGTTGTACACCTTCCTTCTGAGAACGACATTGTTCCCATATATTTAAATTCATGCACCTGTTTTAATAATGTTCCACTTGTCTTTATTTTGTATTATATGTATATAAGCACATGTATTCTTATCTATTCTATCCACGCTACCAGTTTCACTACAGTCCTAGATTGTCCGATATCCGCTCCACCACAATTTTACCCAAAAAACGTTGGTAAATTCCTTTGACGAAGTCGCTCCGTGCACGCCTTACTCGACTGCACAAGCGACAATCCCAAACTCTTTATTCGCCTCTTGTGACAATCGTGGTATCTGTGTTTCTCCCCTCACAGAGGTGGGTGTGGAACATCCCTCACAGAGGTGGGTGTGGAACATCCCTCACAGAGGTGGGTGTGGAACATCCCTCACAGAGTTGGGTGTGGAACATCCCTCACAGAGGTGGGTGTGGAACATTCCTCACAGAGGTGGGTGTGGAACATCACTCTCTGTGTTTCTCCCCTCACAGAGGTGGGTGTGGAACATCACTCCCTGTGTTTCTCCCCTCACAGAGGTGGGTGTGGAACATCCTTCACAGAGGTGGGTGTGAAACATCCCTCACAGAGGTGGGTGTGGAACATCCCTCACAGAGGTGGGTGTGGAACATCCCTCACAGAGGTGGGTGTGGAACATCACTCTCTGTGTTTCTCCCCTCACAGAGGTGGGTGTGGAACATCACTCCCTGTGTTTCTCCCCTCACAGAGGTGGGTGTGGAACATCCCTCACAGAGGTGGGTGTGGAACATCCCTCACAGAGGTGGGTGTGGAACATCACTCTCTGTGTTTCTCCCCTCACAGAGGTGGGTGTAGAACATCACTCTCTGTGTTTCTCCCCTCACAGAGGTGGGTGTGTAACATCACTCTCTGTGTTTCTCCCCTCACAGAGGTGGGTGTGGAACATCATGTCTTGTGTGTATCATATCCAGGATCCAAATACGACAAGATTATCAAGTATGTGTCGCGATAGATCAGTGGTTAGTGAACAGGGCTACAAAGGACAAGAGGTAGGGTTCGATCCTAACCGACGGCTTCCGGGTTCACCTAGCCTTAAATGGGTACCGGATTTTTTTTTTCTTTGACAGTAAAGCGGCACGGGCGTAATACCGACCACATTACCCCAAAAATCATGTCCCGAAGATCTGTAAAATGCATTGTCACTAACACCATATTCCCTATCCACCACTTGGTGCGATGGGGGTACTTTACTTTATTACTCTTACCCATTGAGTTATGCCGCAAGAGCCGACTATGGAGTATGTGGGTCTAGTTATGCCTTAAGTAATAAATAAGTAAAAAAAATATGTAGAAGTTAAATAAGCCAGGAAAATATAGTTTTGTAGATTCAGACTTCCTATAATGAACCTTTTGTAGTATTCAATGTAGGTTATGTAATAAACATTTGTTGTGTTTGGAAATGACATATCACACAATACCGACCACATTACCTAATAAATCATGTGCCGAAGGTCTGTAAAACGTATAGTCACTAACACCATATTCCCTCTACGCCACTTGGCGTGACGGGGGTACTTTACTTTCTACTCTATTATCAAGTATATTTGTTATCCAGTGAAGGAAAGCAAAAATAAAAGACAGAGGTAATGGTAACAACAAAGAAAAAGACATCACCTCAGTGCACAATAAAGACAAGTGGAACAATATTAAAACAGGTAAATGAATTTAAATATTTGGGAACTTTGTTAGCCTCAGACGGAAGATGTACAAAAGAGGCGAGATGCAGAATGTCTCAGGCAAAAGCAGCTTTCCAAAAAATGAGGAAGATATTATGCAATCCATTTTTGACAATAGAAACAAGAAAAAGAGTTCTTAAATGTTTTGTAGAGCCAATCTTAACATATGGAAGCGAATCAATGACAATAGGACAACAGACAAGAAAATCACTGGAGCCTGTAGAAATGTGGTTTTACAGAAAAATGTTGAGAATACCATGGACAGCTAAGAAGAGTAATGAAGATGTTCTGAGAGAGGTCAAAGCAAAAAGAGAGCTAATTTCCAATATTAGAGAGAAACAATCATCATTGTTTGGCAATGTAATGAGAAGGGAACAGCTGGAATATATTGTAACAACTGGGAAAATTGAGGGACGAAGAAATAGAGGGAAGCAAAGAGAAAACATAACAGACAGCTTAAGAGAATGGCTTGGCAGAAGGTCAACAACAGAAATGATAAATAGCTGCCGAGATCGAAAATTGTGGAGAGACATGATCACCTACGCCAGTAGGCACGGTACTTGATGATGATGATGATAATATCCGGATAACCTCACGCCATTAACTGCTACCTTGAAGCTTTCTTCTCAATTCTACCTGCCTCAATTAGAGTTGTCTTTATGGAATCTTTGACATTGCACCTCACTGTCTTCTCGATCGTCTACTTCTCCACTTTAAAAGAACCATGCCCTCCAATATTATTCTTCCAAATCCAGAAGAGCAATGGATGTTAACAACATTTATTAGCTTCTTTTCTGTTTCGTTCAGCCAGTCCGATGATATTTTTCTTAGAATATTTTTGCAAGTTTTGTTACTTCTCCGCATGTTCGGTCGTCACATCGTTATCGACTGACTATCTCTCGCTTCTCTCTGTCGTCCTCTTATCTAATCGCTGTCGTCCACTTATCCAATCGTTATCATCCCTTTATCCAATCGTTATAATCCCTTTATCCAATCGTTGTCACCTTCTCATCCAATCCTTGTCATTGTCTTATTTAGTCAATATCGTCATATTTTCCAGTCGTTGTCGTTTCTCTATCCAGTCGTTGTCACCCTCTTATCCGATCTTTTGTCGTCGCTTTATCCAATCCTTGTCGTCCCTTTATCCAATCCTTGTCGTCCCTTTATTCACTCGTTGTCGCACTATAATCTAGTGCTGTCGCACTCTTATTAAACCTTTCTCGTTTTGCCATCGAAAAAAAAAAAGACAAAAAAGAAAAATTCGAACTCTGCCCTGTGTCGCCAAACCGGACAAAAGCAGACTGGACATCCTCACTCGTGGGTCCACATGAGCAAACATTGAGCTGTCGGTCGAGTCATAATATCTCATCTTCGAGTGACCACTTCCCGTAATAACTTCTCACTCACAGACAAACCTTGGGCAGTCCTGAGTCACGCGAGCAATCTGTGACTGGGAACAAACCAAATCTAGTTTGTCGCCAGACAGACCGCTCTATCTGATGGTCTGTGTGAGCACGTTCCAATCTTGGGACAACAAATCTACTTTGACGATTACTGATTGAAGTCAGACTAGGTCTCATCATCGCATCGAAAGTTTTCAGCTACTGATCTTCCATTTCGCCACAGTTTTATATCAAAAATACTTTAGTTCATTTACTCATTGGTAGTAGTAGCCTCGTCAGTCATGTAATAGTAGCTTCGTCAGTGATGTAGTAGTAGCCTCGTCTGTCATGTAGTAGTAGCCTCGTCAGTCATGTAGTAGTAGCCTCGTCAGTCATGTAGTAGTAGCCTCGTCAGTCATGTAGTAGCAGCCTCGTCAGTCATGTAGTAGTAGCCTCGTCAGTCATGTAGTAGTAGCCTCGTCAGTCATGTAGTAGTAGCCTCGTCAGTCATGTAGTAGTAGCCTCGTCAGACATGTAGTAGTAGCCTCGTCAGTCATGTAGTAGTAGCCTCGTCAGTCAATTCACTTATAACTTAAATTCACTTATAACTTAAATTTGACTTCCATCGAAAATTGCATCGTGTTGCCAGCACAGTCACACACCGGAAGTCCACAACATTTTATAAAGCATCAAATTTAAGAGTACATACCTTTATCTAACACATACCTTTATCTAACACATACCTTTATCTAACACATACCTTTATCTAACACATACCTTTATCTAACACATACCTTTTCCTTCTATTATTCCCTATTATCGCCTCGGAAGTTTCCCTATTTAATAATATTTATTTATTATTATTTGTCTCTGAGTGCAATGTACCAGGATCAGGTTAAATACAAAAATAAAAATTTTCAAATTCAAATGTTAAGTTGGTCCTATTATATGGCTGTGAAACATGGAGAACAACAACATTGACAATCACGGAGATACAGACTTTCATTAATTATCTCCATCTAAAAATGCTGCAACCACGAACTCGATTTTTTTTTTTTCAATTCCAACCGTCTGTAGTTGGGATCGAACCGGACACCTTCTTGTCCAGAGTTGGACAGTTTACCTCTAGACCACTCAGTCTCAAATAAAAATGTTTTAATTCCAACCGTCTGTAGTTGGGATCGAACCGGACACCTTCTTGTCCAGAGTTGGACAGTTTACCTCTAGACCACTCAGTCTCAAATAAAAATGTTTTAATTCCAACCGTCTGTAGTTGGGATCGAACCGGACACCTTCTTGTCCAGAGTTGCACAGTTTACCTCTAGACCACTCAGTCCCAAATAAAAATGTTCAACTCCAATGTTACGCCAGTTCTATTATATGGCTGTGAAACATGGAGAACAACAAACTTGACAATCATGAAGATACAGACTTTCATTAATGGATGCTTACGCAGAGTAAAAGGATGGAAATGGCAGGACAAAATCACCGAAGACGATGGCGCTGGATAGGACACACACTGCGGAAGCCAACTGAGAGTATTACACAACAGGCTCTTTTTTGGAATCCCAAGGGGAAAAGACAAAGAGCAAGACCAAGGAATTCTTGGAGAAGACAGATAAAAGCAGAGATAAAGATGATGGGGAAGACATGGAATGTTCTTAAAAGAATGGCGAGAAACAGATCGACTTGGAAAGTGTTTATTTAAGGCCTATGCTCCACAGGGAGCTGAAAGTGTTTGTTGAAGACCTATGCTCCACAGGGAGCTGAAAGTGTTTGTTGAAGACCTATGCTCCACAGGGAGCTGAAAGTGTTTGTTAAAGACCTATGCTCCACAGGGAGCTGAAAGTTTTTGTTGAAGACCTATGCTCCACAGGGAGCTGAAAGTGTTTGTGACCTATGCTCCACAGGGAGCTGAAAGTGTTTGTTAAAGACCTATGCTCCACAGGGAGCTGAAAGTGTTTGTTGAAGACCTATGCTCCACAGGGAGCTGAAAGTGTTTGTTGAAGACCTATGCTCCACAGGGAGCTGAAAGTGTTTGTTGAAGACCTATGCTCCACAGGGAGTTGAAAGGTAGAAGAAGAAGACTCAGTCCCCATTTTTATTTGAAATTTTCGGGGAGGGAGGGGGAGGGGGGCTGGTTGGTCTCGCAGCAAGACGCTGGCCTCGAGACAGATTGGTTTGCGGGTTCAAATCCCGGATGCTACAGTTTGGATTTTTATTTATGATTTCTCTTTGCGACAACCACCCCTTGGTCTCAGCAGCGAGCGCCCGGCTTGAAACGTCAATTACTGATAGACGGAAACAAATAACAGTACCTCCGCGGCTAGAGACCGTTGCACAAACGGCTGCCAGGGAAATACGGATTAACGGATTAACGGATTAACCCGCAAAATTCAGTTCCTAGTCTCTAGGGATTTGTAGAGAAATGAAAGTTGGCGAACGCGCACAAAAATAATTTTTTTTTAAATAATTTGAAGTTAAAAAATATTTTTAAAAACGCTTTACCCAGCACCCCGCGGCGACTGCTGCACTGTCAGTGTGACCATTATTCTCAAGTCACGTAGAAACCCACGCCTGTAATATCTCCCTAATGTTATAATGTTTTTTTTATTTTATATTATCCTTTGAACACACATACACACATATACACATATACACATGCATACATTCATACCCTTCCCCCCCCCCCCCCCCCTTTCCCGTTAACTTAATTCTCCGACTCTGAACCAGAAATTGTGGAAAAAGGAGGAGAAAAATGAAATATGACATCTTTTGTGTACCATATTCATCAAATGATTCTCCGGGGAGACTATTCAAACTGAGCTTTGATTTCCTCGCTTCCAATTTCCTGGAACGTGATTACGGCTCACCGCCAACATCATATTTGACTGACGGCGGAAGATGGAAACTTGAGGTCGATATGATCGTTGTGTGAGAGTTTGTGTGTGTGTTTATGTGTGCTTCTTTATCTCTTTTATATGACACGACGTTTCTATAATATATATATATATATATCCATATTTCGTCTTCTTTTTTTTTCTTCTTTCCTTCCTTATTTGCCTTTCAGCGTCGAGAGGAGATATAATTTGCGATCTTTTGCTCTTCTGTTCGCCTCTGCTGCTGTTATGTTTCCTAGTGCTTCTAATATTCCATCGATCCATCTTTTTCGTGGTTGACCCTTGGGTCTGGTGTTCTCGCAGCTCTTATTAACGGCTCGTTGTGTTGTGTTTTGATTACTCTGCATCGCCACGTGATAAACCATTTTATCTGTAGTTTATTTATGTATTCTATCATCATCATCAAGTACCGGCCTGCTGGCGTAGGTGATCATGTCTCTTCATAAATTTCGATCTCGACAGTTATATATCATTTCTGTTGTTGACCTTCTGCCAGGCCATTCTCTTAAGCTGTCTGGTATCTTTTCTCTTTGCTTCCTTCTATCTCTTCTTCCCTCAATGTTCCCAGTTGTTACAATATATTCCAGTTGTTCTCTTCTCATTACATGGCCAAAAAATGATGATTGTTTCTTCCTAATATTGGAAATTACCTCTCTTTTTGCTTTGACCTCTTTCCCATATATTACGTGGTTGACCCGTGGATCTGGTGTTCTCACAACGTTTATTGAAGGCTCGTTTTGTTGTGTTGTGATCTTTCGCATTGCCACGTGGCCAAACTATTTTATCTATTGTTTCTTTTTTATATTCTATGGCGGGGGGCTATTCCTAGCTTTTTTTTCCCAGTTCTTCTTTTCTGATCTAATCTCTCATGCTGATTCCTGCCATTCGTCTAACACATTTCATCTCTGTAGTAGTTATTTTTCTTATTGACATTTCTTCTATAAGTTCGACCTATTTATTTTTGATTCCGCATATCTCGATGGTTAATACTTTATGTTTATCTATCGGGGGTTAAGGCAAAGAAATACAAATGAATACATAAAAATGTGAAGCTGCAGTAAAGCTAAATGTGAGGGAGAATTGGGGGAAAAAAATAGAAAAAAATGGTATGGTAAAAGCTTTACGTGATTGATAGAGGACACAATTTTTAACGACGTTTCGGCTCTATGGGCCTTCAGCAGGAACGAACATGCAACACGCACACACAGATATGTAAGTAAATAAAACTAATCCTACATAGCTAACTAGTAACGAAACATCCAAAACAAAAATAATCGAAATTGGTTAAAGAAAAGAAAAATGACTTCCCTGTGTCATGGACCGTGGTCAGAATGGGAAAGGAGTGAGTAATTATTACATATTATTATTGTTATACTATTTATCTATCTCCATTTTCTGAGATCTTTCTGAGAACAAAACATGTATCCCTCACCGACCTGTTGAGTCAGTCGTACGTTAAGGGCGTAACTTAAAAACAAACGTTGGGGGTTTAGCCCGGTTGATGATCCCCCAACGTGTTTGATCGCCAAGTTCTTGTATGCAATCTTGTAAGTCCATATAGAAAAAGTATAGTACCCCCCGTCACGCCAAGTTGCGTATAGTGAATATGGTGTTAGTGACCATAAATTTTACAGACCATCGACACATGGTTTTTGGAGTTATGTGGTCGGTATTACGCCCGTGCTGCTTTACTTTCCCAGAAAAAATCCGGTACCCATTTAAGGCTGGGTGAACCTGAAAGCCGTCGATTGGGATCGAACCCTACCTCTTGTCCTTTGTAGACCAGTTCATTAACCACTGAGCTATCGCGGCTCCCATATACATTATATAGTGAACATAATGTCTGATAATCCTGACATCTTATTCTTCTACCTTTCTGCTCATTGTGGAGCCTAGGTCTTGAACAAACACTTTCAGCTCATTGTGGAGCCTAGGTCTTGAACAAACACTTTCAGCTCATTGTGGAGCCTAGGTCTTGAACAAACACTTTCAGCTCATTGTGGAGCCTAGGTCTTGAACAAACACTTTCAGCTCATTGTGGAGCCTAGGTCTTGAACAAACACTTTCTGCTCATTGTGGAGCCTAGGTCTTGAACAAACACTTTCAGCTCATTGTGGAGCCTAGGTCTTGAACAAACACTTTCAGCTCATTGTGGAGCCTAGGTCTTGAACAAACACTTTCAGCTCATTGTGGAGCTTAGGTCTTGAACAAACACTTTCTGCTCATTGTGGAGCCTAGGTCTTGAGCAAACACTTTCAGCTCATTGTGGAGCCTAGGTCTTGAACAAACACTTTCAGCTCATTGTGGAGCCTAGGTCTTGAACACTTTCAGCTCATTGTGGAGCCCAGGTCTTGAACAAACACTTTCAGCTCATTGTGGAGCCTAGGTTCTGAACAAACACTTTCAGCTCATTGTGAAGCATAGGTCTTGAACACTTTCAGCTCATTGTGGAGCCCAGGTCTTGAACAAACACTTTCAGCTCATTGTGGAGCCTAGGTCTTGAACAAACACTTTCAGCTCATTGTCCTTATATAACCTTATGATATGGTGAAGAGTGAAGACATGGGTGAATGTACGACTGCAGAATGGATGAACTTTTGAATGACAAACGTTTAGGGAACCAAGAAATGATGTTCTATATATCGGGAGATAAAAACAAGTGGAGCAAAATTAAAACAATTAATTTTATTTTAATGTCTGGGAACAATGTTAACCTCAGACGGAAGATGTACAAAAGAGGTGTGACGCAGAATGGCTCAGGCAAAAGCAGCTTTCCAAAAAATGAGGGAGATACTGTGCTATCAATTTTTGACAATTAAAACTAGAAAATAGAGTTCTTAAATGTTATGTAGAGCCAGTCTTAACATATGGATGTGAATCATGGACAATAATAGGACAACAGACAAGAAAATCACTGCAGTCTGTAGAAATGTGGTTTTACAGAAGAATGTTGAGAATACACATCGACAAAGACAAATGCGATTTTGGGGCCATGTTAAAAAACACAACAGCCTACTAAAAGTAATCCTGGAGGGGAAAATACAAGGCAAAAGAGGCAGAGGCAGACCAAGACTAACATGGACGAGCAATATCAAAAGATGGACAAATCAGCCTATGACAACCTGCACCATCAAAGCAAGAGACAGAGCAGAATTGCGCTCCATGGTAGCCAACCTTCGTTGCGGAGATGGCACTCGATGTTGATGATGTTTGAGAATACCATGGACAGCTAAGAAGAGTAATGAAAACGTTCTGAAAGAGGCGCAAAAAGAGAGCTAATTTCCAATATTAGGAAGAAACAATCATCATTTTTTTGGCCATGTAATGAGAAGAGATCAGCTGGAATATATTGTAACAACTGGGAAAATTGAGGGAAGAAGAGATAGTGGGAAGCAAAGAGAAAAGATACCAGACAGCTTAAGATAATGGCTTGGCAGAAGGTCAAGAACAGAAATGATAAATAACTTTCGTGATCAAGAGATATGGAGAGACATGATCACCTCTGCCAGCAGGCCTGGTACTTGATGATGATATCGGAAGATCGTCATTGTGTGGAGGTGTATCCGTTAGAGATTTAATCTTCGCTTTGATTACATTTGAATGACGCTGCATAGATTCCCTATGCCAAGCAACACTTGGAGCAGGCCAGCATGCAACCCTACTAGCGTGACGTAGTTAGCTTTGCCAACAGAGGTGGTCGTGAGCAGATTTGTTGTTGTTGTCGTTGTTGTTGGTGTTGTTGTTATTGTTTTTGTTGTTGCTGCTATTGTTTGTGTTGTTTTTTTTTCGCTGCTGTTGTTGTTGTTAGTATCACCATCCCTGTACACCGGACGAACCCATAGGTGTTCCGATATCTCCCTGTAGAATCTCTAGAAAATCGGCGGAGAAATCTTGGCATATGTCACGAACTCCGTGACACGGCATGCAATCAACGGTTTGGGTAGAATTATGACAGCCATCAATCCCTGCCAAAGGTGAATCTTGACCTGTTACGTCACGCTAGTGGGGTGGCGTGCGTCTTGTTTCTTGTGATCCATGGCTTCACGAATTTAGCGGAGAGCTAATTTCTTTCTCCGCTAATTTCTTTGTTCGCCCGCGCATTTCATGGACCTGATACAGCAGCCCACACAAAAATTATCGTTTTACCCATTGAGCTATGTCGCAAGAGCCGACTGTGGAATTAGGGGAGGGCGCTATTTACACCATCGTTTTACTCATTGAGCTATGTCGCAAGAGCCGACTGTGGAATTAGGGGAGGGCGCTATTTACACCATAAGTAAAAAAAATAAGTAAAATTTACAAAAAATTACAAAAATTTAGAGCAAGAAAATATAGTTTCGCTAGTTCAGACTTCCATATAGTTTCGCTAGTTCAGACTTCCTGTAATTGACGCTTTGTAATATTCAGCAATGTCATCACCATCATCTAGTACCGGGCCTGCTGGCGTAGGTGATCATGTCTCTCCACAACTTTCGATCTCGACAGTTATTTATAATTTCCGCTGTTGACCTTCTGCCAAGCCATTCTCTTAAGCTGCCTCGATTCATGATTGTACAATGAAGTTACGACGGTGGTTTTCTGTTGCCTTCCGTCGGTTTGTTTACGGTTGGCTCCGCTAGCCTTTGACTAAAAAAGTCTCACCCACAAGGCAGTGGGGTTGTTTTACTTCGGGGTACCCTCCCTTAGCCTTTTACTCTCCCGCGCTTACCTGCAAGGCAGCAGGGCAGCCACAGTTTGTAATTACATTCATCAATGTAGGCTATGTAATAAACATTTGTTGTGTTTGGAAATGACATATGACACCTTCGATGTTGATTAGGCTAGAGTCGTATCAAATGTTTGCGCATGTATACCCCATATAGTATTGAGATATCCCACGTTTGAGTTTGATTGGAACACAGCAGCATAAAACGTTTGCACATGTACGACCATGCGGTAATGAAATATCACATAATTGATGTTATTTAGGAAAGAGTAGTAACAAACGTTACAAAGAACAATATATGGTCCGATTTTTGTTCTTCTGTTTTTGTTTATTTGTAATTTTTTTTCTGAGTGCTGTAAAACAGACCTCTTCCTCGTAGGTTTCGCTGAATTATCACCTCAGAAGTTTCCCTCTATAATAATATTCATTTATTATTATTTGTCTGCTGTATAGTTGTTTTTTGTGCTTAAACCTCACATCAATCGAGCATTTCCCACTCTAGCCAACACTCCCACACTCTCACTCACTATTGTTCTACCTGAGGCAGCTCTGAAACAGCCTTCCCCCACCCCTTCCCCAACAACCCATCCCCTCGTTTCCTCGAAACCCTCGTCGCGTCCTCGTGTCAATAGCAGACAATTGAATTATGGAGCAGTGGACTCGTGATGTTGAGGATAGCTCAAAGTGGTCAGTCTGTGGACTCAAGGGAGGCCATTCAATGAGGCTGAAACGAGGGCCAATATTTCCTGGGCAAAGCTGAGGTGACCAATAAATGTAGACAATTTTGAGGTGAAAGTTTCCTTGACATAATTAAGGTGGTCATCGAATGTGGACAATTATGAAGTGAAAAATTTTTCTAGACAAAAGTAAGGTGACCAGTCCATGTGGACAATTTTGTGGTGAACATTATCTAGACAAAAGTAAGGTGACCAGTCCATGTGGACAATTTTGTGGTGAACATTATGTAGACAAAAGTAAGGTGACCAGTCCATGTGGACAATTTTGTGGTGAACATTATCTAGACAAAAGTAAAGTGACCAGTCCATGTGGACAATTTTATGGTGAACATTATCTAGATAAAAGTAAGGTGACCAGTCCATGTGGACAATTTTGTGGTGAACATTATCTAGATAAAAGTAAGGTGACCAGTCCATGTGGACAATTTTATGGTGAACATTATCTAGATAAAAGTAAGGTGACCAGTCCATGTGGACAATTTTTATGGTGAACATTATCTAGATAAAAGTAAGGTGACCAGTCCATGTGGACAATTTTATGGTGAACGTTTTATCTCACAAAATATGGTAGGCCAAAACGTCAAATATTTTGTACTGTCCTGTTTTGTAAAGCTGTCATTATGTATTTTGTAGGTGTGTGTTACATCCCACCACTTGATCCCTTTTGTAAAGCTGTCATCACGTATTTGTAGGTGTGTGTTACATCCCACCACTTGATCCCTTTTGTAAAGCTGTCATCACGTATGTGTAGGTGTGTGTTACATCCCACCACTTGATCCCTTTTGTAAAGCTGTCATCACGTATTTTGTAGGTGTGTGTTACATCCCACCACTTGATCCCTTTTGTAAAGCTGTCATCACGTTTTTGTAGGTGTGTGTTACATCCCACCACTTGATCCCTTTTTAGTCACCTCTAGTGACTCGGGCAGATGGTGCTCGTAAACCTGGGAGGGCCGACCATCTAAGGGCAGAATCCCCCTACAGAAAAGATCATCTGCTGCCTTGCAGGAAGATTGGGGACAATCAAAGGCTAAGGAAAGCTAACCTGAATAAAATGCTGGCTGAAATCGGATGCACTGGGCCACTGGCGCAGAACACAGTGCAACGTTTTAACGGGTGTCCAATCAGAGTGGATCTGGTAGACTCTAATTGTGATGTTCTGTCTGTGGGGGCGATCAACACACTTAACCTGACAGCTGACTTCATGTGAGAGTCTGGGGTCCTACTCTGATTGAGTCCTGATCGCAGAGAGAGAAACGAGAGAGAGAGAGAGAGAGAGAGAGAGAGAAAGATCCCTTTTAATTATTAATTCCTTGTTGTGCAACGATTCAAGCAGAGAATGTGGACAAACAAGGCACTGATATTTCTAGTAAATAATGGCAGTCTAGTAAACGGTCTAAACTAAGATATATGTACTAGAGTAAACACTAAGGACGAAATACAAACATGAAGTAGCAGCGGTATTCTACTAGTAAGGGGTTTAGGCAAAGAAATACACATGAATGCATAAAAATGTGAAGCTGCAGTAAAGCTAAATGTGAGGGAGAATTGAAAAAAAAATAGAAAAAATGGTGTGGTAAAAGGTTTAGGTGATTAATAGACGACACAGATTTGAACGTAATGTGGTCAGTATTACGCCCGTGCCGCTTTACATTCCCAGAAAAAAATACGGTACCCATTTAAGGCTGGGTGAACCCGGAAGTCGTTGGTTGGGATCGAACCCTACCCCTTGTCCTTTGTAGTCCAGTTCACTAACCACTGAGCTATCGCGGCTCCCTTTGTTTCTTCCCAGTATTGGAAATTAGCTCTCTTTTTGCTTTGGCCTCTTTCAGAACGTATTCATTACTCTTCTTAGCTGTCCCTGGTATTCTCAACATTCTTCTGTAAAACCACATTTCTACAGACTCCAGTGATTTTCTTATCTGTTGTCCTATTGTCCATGATTCGCATCCATATGTTAAGACTGGCTTTACATAACATTTAAGAACTCTTTTTCTTGTTTCTATTGTCAAAAATGGATTGCATAGTATCTTCCTCATTTTTTTGAAAGCTGCTTTTGCCTGAGCCATTCTGCATCTCACCTCTTTTGTACATCTTCTGTCTGAGGTTAACAAAGTTCCCAAATATTTAAATTCATTTACCTGTTTTATTATTTTTCCACTTGTTTTTATTTTGCACTGAGGTGATGTCTTTTTCTTTGTTGTTACCATTACCTCTGTCGTTTTGCAATTAAGGCTGAGTCCTTTATTTTTGCTTTCTTTCACTATAATGTCCAACATTTCTTGTAACTCATTTTCACTCTTAGCGATTAAGACTGTATCATCAGCATACCTTAGATTATTTATATTATGACCTCCAATTGTTATTCCAGGCATGTCCCTTATGGATCTTAAAATAATCTCATTATAAATATTAAACAAATCTGGTGACAGCACACAACCTTGCCTAACACCCTGTTTTATTTGTTGAAACATTCCCAATTGGTTCCCAGTTCTTATGGCCGCTGTTTGTTGCCAGTACATGTTCTTTATTATTCTTAGATCTTTGCAGTCTACGTTAAAGCTTTCTAAAATGTTTATATATATATATATATATGTATGTTATTTTAAGATCCATAGAGCTGGTCTGATCAACAAGTTACGGATTGAAGGGGTGATAGTTGCAAATATCTGCTCCATCTACATTGGCGTGGGTCGGAATGTGGCTCTCAAATCATACCCAAATATTTCTGTGAAAACTATTGTAGTCACCACACAAGCGACAATGGCACACATTAAGATTGAGTTCTCACCGACCATTTCGCAGGCCGTCAGTGCACTGACGGCGTGTGAGGTGCAAACATTTACAGACACCTATTGTCTGGACGGGTATTCTTGGTCGTTTTGTGCAGTGTGTAGTGGGTGTTGCAGAGGCTGCAGCGTCATCATCGGTTCGTGTCACGGCAACTGTTCACATGGGATCTATGGACACGACTGCTCCGGGTCTTGTCTTAGTGGCTGTCCTTTATGTAAGGAAAAATCCGGAAAATGCCTACAATGTAAGCATCCTGGCTACACATGTAATGACACTTGTCCCGATGGTAATTTTGGGCTACAGTGCAAACAGACGTGTTCTGATGGCTGTGACATCCTATGTCACCCGGAAAGTGCAGACTGTACGTGCAAGGAAACGTACTACGGGTCAGACTGCACTCTCAAATGTCCGGACAACTGTTTCAACGACACCTGTGAACAGTCAACCGGGAACTGTACGTGCAAGGGAACGTTCTACGGGTCAGACTGCACTCTCAAATTTCCGGACAACTGTTTGAACGAAACCTGTGAACAGCTAATCGGGGCTTGCGTCTCGTATGTCGATGATTCCCACGTTAAGAAGAGTCTGCCGACTACAACAAACCCAAACATATGGATACCTGAATGTGTTTATGTGCTGGACATGGTTCATTTCTTGGTGTTTTTCCGTGAAGTCATGGCTCATATCTTGATGTGTTTCTGTGCTAGCCATGGCTAATATCTTAGCTTGTGTGTGTGTGTGTGTGAGTGTGTGTGTGCTGGCCATGGCTCATACCTTGGTGTGTATCTGTATTGGAGTCATGTCACATCTTTGTGTGTGCATGTCTGTGTTAGTCACCTCTAGTGACTCGGGCAGATGGTGCTCGTAAACCTGGGAGGGCCGACCATCTAAGGGCAGAATCCCGCTACAGAAAAGATCATCTGCTGCCTTGCAGGAAGATTGGGGACAATCAAAGGCAAAGAAAAGCTAACCTGAATAAAATGCTGGCTGAAATCGGATGCACTAGGCCACTGGCGCAGAACACAGTGCAACATTTTAACGGGTGTTCAATCAGGGTGGATCTGGCAGACTACTAATTGTGATGTTCTGTCTGTGGGGGCGATCAACACACTTAACCTGACAGCTGACTTCATGTGAGAGTCTGGAATCCTACTCTGAATGAGTCCTGATCGCAGAGAGAGAGAGAGAGAGAGAGAGAGAGAGAGAGAGAGAGAGAGAGAGAGAGATGGAAGATACAGCAAAGAAATAAAAAGCAGAATAGCTCAGGCCAAAATATCATTTCAGAAAATGAAAAACGTCATATGCAACAAGTCGATGTCAGTAGCGAGAAATCACAAATATAAATTTGAATTAAAACTGCAACTAGTGCAGCCGGGATTTGAACTCGCACCCTCTCTATGATTATAAACAAAGATAATACTTTAAACCTACAAATGGGTATCAAAGTTGAAGGAAAGGACCTGGAGACAGTTCAGAACTACAACTACCACGGACATACTACAGTATAACCAGTGATGGAAAATGTACAACTGAAATAAAAAAAAATAGAATAGGAATGGCAAAAAGTAATTTCAATGTCATGAAGAACATACTAACATCAAAACAAATAACACCAGGGCTAAAACTACGAATAGCAAAATGTTATAGCTTCTTAACATTCCTGTATGGTGCAGAAACATGGACACTAGACAAGAAAACAGAACATAAAATTGAAGCCTTTGAGATGTGGATTTATAGAAGAGTAGGTAGAATTGGATGGAAAGAAAAGAAAACAAACAATGAAGTTTTAAAACAACTAAAAATGAAAAGAGAACTACTAAACACAATTAGAACAAGACAGATTAAATTTTTGGGTCATGTTAAAAGACACAACAGCCTAATAAAAGTAATATTGGAAGGGAAAATACAAGGTAAAAGAGGCAGAGGCAGACCAAGACTAACATGGACGAGTAACATCAAAAGATGGACAAATCAGCCTATGACAACCTGCACCATCAAAGCAAGAGACAGAGCAGAATGGCGCTGAATGGTAGCCAACCTTCGTTGCGGAGAAGGCACTCGATGATGATTATGATGATGATAGGAGACGGTTGATAGCGGTTAAGGAGAGACAGAAAAAGAAGCACACACAAATGAGAGAACGTATATTAACAGAAGTGAGAAAGAGAAAGTTATAGAGCGGAGATATTAAATAGAAGTACAGATAGAGTGACCATATTGATAAGGACAAAGAATGGAAGTGAAAAATATTGTTGACGTTCGCCTGTTATTTCTTCTAATCAAATAACCAAATTCTGTCCCATAATTTCGCAATATGTTCCCACTCTTCTAAAGCTCAATTAACAGAACTTCTAGAACAAATTACGAGTTATAAAAATAAAAAAATCAAACTTTAAATACTTTAAATAATTTGGCTAAATTAGAGATTACTTTCTCATTACATTATAGAAGAAAGGCCAAATCTGAATATATTTACATTGCAAGAAAAAAATGTATTTTGGTTCCTAAACTGGACAAAATAATCGGATTTGGCTTGTTCAAATATTGATCAATCAATCTGTAGGAAATGAACAGCTAAAGTTGTCGAGAGTTTAAGAAAATTAAGGTTATGAACATTTGTCCACTGTTCACTGTGGAAGGGGAGTAATGGGAAAATTCAATTTATGTTCGTTGATTGTGGTCAGTACCAGTTGAAGGTTTGTTTCTGGAGTGACACTCATCAGCCCTCGTCCTACAGCTCGCGAGGTGAGAGATTAGGAATCCAGCATTCGAGTTCGTATTGAGGCTGGACGTCATAAGGTTGTTATTAAAAGGGGAGGGGGGTGTCTTCTAACATTTCTCTAACAGAGAGGAGGTGGGGGAGGGGGGCGTGGACGTTAATATTTAAATATAAAGTGGACTTTGGTTAACACTGCGATTACAATAAGGTGATATTTGTAATTTGTTAACATTTTAATGAGAGCAAGACCACATGGAAATAGGAATATCAAGGAATTATATGAGAAGTATGATGTAAGCAAAGATGAAGATGATGGGGAAGACGTGGAGTAATCTTAACAGAATGGCAAGAAACAGAACGACTTGGAAAGTGCTTGTTGAAGACCTATGCTCCACAGGAAGCTGAAAGTGTTTGTTGAAGACCTATGCTCCACAGGAAGCTGAAAGTGTTTGTTGAAGACCTATGCTCCACAGGGAGATGAAAGTGTTTGTTGAAGACCTATGCTCCACAGGAAGCTGAAAGTGTTTGTTGAAGACCTATGCTCCACAGGGAGATGAAAGTGTTTGTTGAAGACCTATGCTCCACAGGAAGCTGAAAGTGTTTGTTGAAGACCTATGCTCCACAGGGAGATGAAAGTGTTTGTTGAAGACCTATGCTCCACAGGAAGCTGAAAGTGTTTGTTGAAGACCTATACTCCACAGGGAGTTGAAAGTGTTTGTTGAAGACCTATACTCCACAGGGAGTTGAAAGTGTTTGTTGAAGACCTATACTCCACAGGGAGTTGAAAGTGTTTGTTGAAGACCTATACTCCACAGGGAGTTGAAAGTGTTTGTTGAAGACCTATACTCCACAGGGAGTTGAAAGTTAGTATAAGAAGATATGGAAGCTGTGTTTATTAATAAAAACATGACGTAGGCGCCTTGTTACAATTCCAAAGAAATGAAATTGTTCTGTTTATGTTAGTAACCACTATTTCTAGGCAAAATTGAATGGAATGCAAATAACGCAGAGGTTAAAACTAAGAGTAGCAACATATTATATCTTCTTCACATTCCTGTATGGTGCAGAAACATGGACATTAGACAACAAAACAGAGCAGAAAATTGAAGCTTTGAAATGTGGATTTATAGAAGAATAGGTAGCATTGGATGGAAAGAAAAGAAAACAAACGATGAAGTTTTAAAACAACAAAAAATGAAAATAGAACTACTAAACACAATTAGAACAAGACAAATGAAATTTTTGGGGCAGGTTAAAAGACACAGGACTTCCGGTGTCATGGCGGCTTCGTGTAGTCGATTTTTATAATTCGGCTCTTGCTGATATATTTAAATAATTTACGCGACAGTCTAGTTGTGAAATTATGTGTTGCTATTCTCCCGTTTGGTGTATGTTTTACTTCTAACGTGGGATGGACTGTGATTGCCGATATTTAAGTGGAATATGATTTATTCTTCTAGTGTTGTGTGTTCGCGGTTCGATAGGCAAGCACATGGTTTGACAAAAATGTCAACGGAAAAACGGGTATGTTCAACCCGTATGTGAAAAGTCTGTGACGGTGGATGGAGGCGGAGGAATCAAGAATGATCAACGGCCCAGAAAGCGAAAACAGCAAAGTGTGTGGTACACAAGAGGCATGTTCAGAACACGAAAGACGAACATGGCTGACCACCGTGAAAGAGATTGGAGCCTCATCACGTACCAGTCCAGAGGAAGCCATGGAGAGTCGGAGAAATTCGAACTTATGTCGGAGGAAAGATCTTAAAATAAGTACTTGGAATGTTAGGACTGTATATCAACAAGGGAAATTGGAAAATCTTATTCAAGAAGCAGAACGAATAAATATAGATATTTTAGGCATATCAGAGACTAGATGGAAGGAATGTGGGTACATAGAGGACGAAGAATATACATTTATATACTCAGGAAACACAACAGAACATCAAAGAGGGGTAGGAATACTGATAAAAAGAGAGCTACAAAAATATATAAGTACCCACTGGACATACAGTGATAGGATTATACTACTCAAGTTGAAAGCAAAACCATTCGACATAGCAATAATACAGACATATGCACCTACTCAAGACTACACAGATGAACAAATAGAGGCATACTATGAAGACCTAAATAAAGTTATGAAGCAAGTGAAATCTTCAGACATCTTGATTGTAATGGGTGACATGAACGCTAAAGTAGGAAAAGGTAGATGTAAGACAATTATAGGAAATCATGGTTTAGGAAAAAGAAATGACAGAGGAGAAAGATTAATACAATTCTGTGAAGAAAACAGGCTGATAATATGTAACACCTACTTTGAGCAAGAGAAAAGGAAACTATACACATGGAAAAGCCCTGGAGATAGGAAGAGGAATCAAATAGATTACATAATGATAAAAGAAAGGTTCCGTAACAGCGTAAAGAAAGCCAAAACCTACCCAGGAGCAGATATTAATTCTGATCACAATCCTGTAATGATTAAAATGAAAATCAAACTAAAGAGAAACAAGCAAAAATCTGATTCATCAACAAACCCACTCGACATAACAGCTTTAAATCAAAAAGATATTAAAGATACCTATACAATACAAGTAAAGAACACATACCAGAAGCTGCTAGAGGAAGGAATTGAACAATACAGAAGAGAAAATCCTGATGAAAAGTAACAACCAAATGGCAATGCATAAAGAAAAGCATACAAAAAGCCTGCGACACCTTACCCAAAAGAGAAAAGAACAAAAAACAAAAATGGATAACTAACACCATCTTAGAAAAAATGGAAGAAAGAAGACAAGCGAAGAACACTGCCCAATACAATAAAATAGATAATGAGATACGCAAAATGTGCAAAAAGGCAAAAGAAGACTGGCTCAGCCAAAAATGTAGAGAAATAGAAACTATGGAAAGCAAACAAGACCTAAGAGGAATGCACACAGAAATAAAGAGAATGACTAATAAAATAAAAAAGCCACAGAAGGTGGATGCGTTGCAGACAAAAAAGGAAAAATGCTAACAGACAATAAGGATATCATAGATAGATGGCAGGAATATATAACAGAATTATTTCATGATCAAAGGGACAAGAAACCAGTTATAAAATGTACATCAGGCTATAAAATCTTAAAATCTGAGGTGGAAAAAGCTATAAAAACAATGAAAAGGGGAAAAGCAGCAGGACCTGAAAGCATACAGATAGAGATGATACAGGCACTAGAAGATTTTGGCATTGAAGTGATTACAGACATATGCAACGATATATACCACACAGGATACATACCAAATGAAATAAAAAAATCAACTTTCATTGGATTGCCTAAAAAGAATGGTGCAGTTGAATGCAGTGACTTTAGAACAATAAGCCTAATGAGCCATGTTACAAAAATCTTGCTAAAAGTTATACAAGGAAGGATTCAGAATAAAATCAATACTGAATTAGATGAGCAGCAATTTGGATTTAGGAAAAATAGCGGGACAAAAGAAGTCATATTCTGTATGAGAACATTAATCGAAAAATACACAGAAGTAAACAAACCAATATATGCCTGCTTCATAGACTACACCAAAGCTTTTGATAGAGTACACCACAAACAACTTATAGAATGCCTAAAAGAGATACATCTAGATGACATGGATATACGACTAATATGCAATCTATACTGGGAGCAAACAGCAATAATAAAATATAACAAAGAGTTCTCTACACCCATTGATACAAAAAGAGGAGTAAGACAAGGATGCATCCTATCACCAAGCTTGTTCAATCTATACACTGAGCAAATCTTTAAAAACATCATAGAGATGCCAGGCCTACAAATTAATGGAAAGATAATCAATAACCTAAGATATGCTGACGATACTGTACTACTAGCAGAAAATCCGAAAGACCTACAACAATTACTTAATGAAATAAACACGACAAGCAAAAAATATGGACTAGATATGAATATCAAAAAGACTAAAACTATGATCATAAACAAAGAAAATACTCAAAACCCACAAGTGGATATCAAAATTGAAGGAATAGACCTTGAGACAGTTCAGAACTACAACTACCTTGGTCATACTATAACCAGTGATGGAAAATGTACAACTGAAATAAACAAAAGAATAGGAATGGCAAAAAGTAATTTTAATGTCATGAAGGACATACTAACATCAAAACAAATAACACCAGAGCTAAAACTAAGAATAGCAAAATGTTACATCTTCTCAATATTCCTATATGGGGCTGAAACATGGACATTAGACAAGAAAACAGAACAGAGAATTGAAGCCTTTGAAATGTGGATATATAGAAGAATAGGTAGAATTGGATGGAAGGAAAAGAAAACAAACGACAAAGTCTTAAAACAACTAAAAATGAAAAGAGAACTTCTGAACACAATTAGAACAAGACAAATGCGATTCTTAGGCCATGTTAAAAGACACAACAGCCTACTGAAAGTGATCCTGGAGGGGAAAATACAAGGTAAAATTGGCAGAGGCAGACCAAGATTAACATGGACGAGTAACATCAAAAGATGGACTAATCAACCGATGACAACCTGCACCATCAAAGCAAGAGATAGAGCAAAATGGCGCTCCATTGAAGCCAGCCTTCGTTGCGGAGACGGCACTCAATGATGATGATGATGAAAAGACACAACAGTCTACTAAAAGTAATCTTGGAAGGGAAAATACAAAGTAAAAGAGGCAGAGGCAGATCAAGAATAACATGGACGAGTAACATCAAAATATGGACAAGCCAGCCTATGACAACCTGCACCATTAAAGCAGGAGACAGAGGCAGACCAAAACTAATATGAACGAGTAACATCAAAAGATGGACAAGTCTGCCTATGACAACCTGCACCATCAAAGCAAGAGACTGAGTGAATTGGCGCTCCATGGTAGCCAACCTTTGATTCGGTGAGGGCACGTAATGATGATTATGATGATGATGATGATAATTATTATTTATACTTGGAGGAAGAGCTTTGGAGATATTGTTAACATTTTACTGACAACAAGATCTCGTGAGTTAGTTGGCCTATACTGTGGCGTGAAATGAGACGTTTGTTACGTGAGTTAGTTGGCCTGTACTGTGGCGTGAAATGAGACGTTTGTTACGTGAGTTAGTTGGCCTGTACTGTGGCGTGAAATGAGATGTTTGTTACGTGAGTTAGTTGGCCTTTTACCTGTGGCGTGAAATGAGACGTTTGTTACGTGAGTTAGTTGGCCTTTTACCTGTGGCGTGAAATGAGACGTTTGTTACGTGAGTTAGTTGGCCTAAACTGTGGCATGAAATGAGACGTTTGTTACGTGAGTTAGTTGGCCTATACTGTGGCGTGAAATGAGACGTTTGTTACGTGAGTTAGTTGGCCTTTTACCTGTGGCGTGAAATGAGACGTTTGTTACGTGAGTTAGTTGGCCTTTTACCTGTGGCGTGAAATGAGACGTTTGTTACGTGAGTTAGTTGGCCTGTACTGTGGCGTGAAATGAGACGTTTGTTACGTGAGTTAGTTGGCCTTTTACCTGTGGCGTGAAATGAGACGTTTGTTACGTGAGTTAGTTGGCCTGTACTGTGGCGTGAAATGAGACGTTTGTTACGTGAGTTAGTTGGCCTGTACTGTGGCGTGAAATGAGACGTTTGTTACGTGAGTTAGTTGGCCTGTACTGTGGCGTGAAATGAGATGTTTGTTACGTGAGTTAGTTGGCCTATACTGTGGCGTGAAATGAGACGTTTGTTACGTGAGTTAGTTGGCCTTTTACCTGTGGCGTGAAATGAGACGTTTGTTACGTGAGTTAGTTGGCCTTTTACCTGTGGCGTGAAATGAGATGTTTGTTACGTGAGTTAGTTGGCCTAAACTGTGGCGTGAAATGAGACGTTTGTTACGTGAGTTAGTTGGCCTAAACTGTGGCATGAAATGAGACGTTTGTTACGTGAGTTAGTTGGCCTATACTGTGGCGTGAAATGAGACGATTGTTACGTGAGTTAGTTGGCCTATACTGTGGCGTGAAATGAGACGTTTGTTACGTGAGTTAGTTGGCCTTTTACCTGTGGCGTGAAATGAGACGTTTGTTACGTGAGTTAGTTGGCCTGTACTGTGGCGTGAAATGAGACGTTTGTTACGTGAGTTAGTTGGCCTGTACTGTGGCGTGAAATGAGATGTTTGTTACGTGAGTTAGTTGGCCTTTTACCTGTGGCGTGAAATGAGACGTTTGTTACGTGAGTTAGTTGGCCTGTACTGTGGCGTGAAATGAGACGTTTGTTACGTGAGTTAGTTGGCCTATACTGTGGCGTGAAATGAGACGTTTGTTACGTGAGTTAGTTGGCCTGTACTGTGGCGTGAAATGAGACGTTTGTTACGTGAGTTAGTTGGCCTGTACTGTGGCGTGAAATGAGACGTTTGTTACGTGAGTTAGTTGGCCTATACTGTGGCGTGAAATGAGACGTTTGTTACGTGAGTTAGTTGGCCTGTACTGTGGCGTGAAATCAGACGTTTGTTACGTGAGTTAGTTGGCCTGTACTGTGGCGTGAAATGAGATGTTTGTTACGTGAGTTAGTTGGCTTATACTGTGGCGTGAAATGAGACGTTTGTTACGTGAGTTAGTTGGCCTTTTACCTGTGGCGTGAAATGAGACGTTTGTTACGTGAGTTAGTTGGCCTTTTACCTGTGGCGTGAAATGAGACGTTTGTTACGTGAGTTAGTTGGCCTATACTGTGGCGTGAAATGAGACGTTTGTTACGTGAGTTAGTTGGCCTATACTGTGGCGTGAAATGAGACGTTTGTTACGTGAGTTAGTTGGCCTATACTGTGGCGTGAAATGAGACGTTTGTTACGTGAGTTAGTTGGCCTATACTGTGGCATGAAATGAGACGTTTGTTACGTGAGTTAGTTGGCCTATACTGTGGCGTGAAATGAGACGTTTGTTACGTGAGTTAGTTGCCCTATACTGTGGCGTGAAACGAGACGTTTGTTACGTGAGTTAGTTGCCCTATACTGTGGCGTGAAACGAGACGTTTGTTACGTGAGTTAGTTGCCCTATACTGTGGCGTGAAATGAGACGTTTGTTACGTGAGTTAGGTGGCCTATACTGTGGTGTGAAACGAGACGTTTGTTAACATTATTTTGGCACGAATATTATATAACTGTTTTGTTAACATTCTATCTACAGACCAAAACATTCACTTTGTTAAATTTCCACTGATAAAGGGAAAAAACGAACGAACTGTTAATAAACTACTTAAAATAGTGTTAACGTACTTTTTGTTAACACTACTCTCACAGGAAGTTAACACTACTCTCACAGGAAGTTAACACTACTCTCACAGGAAGTTAACACTACTCTCACAGGAAGTTAACACTACTCTCACAGGAAGTTAACACTACTCTCACAGAAAGGAACTTTTACTGTTTGGATAGAAATGTGCTAATGACGATCTGTTAACATTCTATTAGAAATCATTATGTAAACATTTCAGTTGTCGTCATTGATTTCTCTGATGTTCATATTTGTTGTATGTTTTATATGTTCATTGATTTCTCTGATGTTCATATGTGTTGTATGTTTTATATGTTCATTGATATCTCTGATGTTAATATTTGTTGCATGTTTTATATGTTCATTGATTTCTCTGATGTTAATATATGTTGTATGTTTTATATGTTCATTGATATCTCTGATGTTCATATTTGTTGTATGTTTTATATGTTCATTGATATCTCTGATGTTAATATTTGTTGTATGTTTTATATGTTCATCGATTTCTCTGATGCTCATATTTGTTGTATGTTTTATATGTTCATTGATTTCTCTGATGTTCATATTTGTTGTATGCTTTATATGTTCATTGATTTCTCTGATGTTCATATTTGTTGTATGTTTTTATATGTTCATTGATTTCTTGTGATCAATGTTTGCTAAACGCTTTCCCTGTTGACTGTTGTCTATTATCTATGTTTGTTACAAGATCATCATTGAGAGACGTCTCCACATCGAAGGTTGGCTACCATGGGGCACCATTCCACTCTGTCTCTTGCTTTGATGGTGAAGATTGTCATAGGCTGACTTGTTCATCTTTTGATGTTACTCGTCCATGTTAGTCTTGGTCTGCCTCTGTCTCTTGCTTTGATGGTGCAGATTGTCATAGGCTGACTTGTCTATCTTTTGATGTTACTCGTCCATGTTAGTCTTGGTCTGCCTCTGTCTCTTGCTTTGATGGTGCAGATTGTCATAGGCTGACTTGTCTATCTTTTGATGTTACTCGTCCATGTTAGTCTTGGTCTGCCTCTGTCTCTTGCTTTGATGGTGAAGATTGTCATAGGCTGACTTGTCTATCTTTTGATGTTACTCGTCCATGTTAGTCTTGGTCAGCCTCTGTCTCTTGCTTTGATGGTGCAGGTTGTCATAGGCTGATTTGTCCATCTTTTGATGTTACTCGTCCATGTTAGTCTTGGTCTGCCTCTGTCTCTTGCTTTGATGGTGAAGATTGTCATAGGCTGACTTGTCTATCTTTTGATGTTACTCGTCCATGTTAGTCTTCGTCTGCCTCTGTCTCTTGCTTTGATGATGCAGGTTGTCATAGGCTGATTTGTCCATCTTTTGATGTTACTCGTCCATGTTAGTCTTGGTCTGCCTCTGTCTCTTGCTTTGATGATGCAGGTTGTCATAGGCTGACTTGTCCATCTTTTGATGTTACTCGTCCATGTTAGTCTTGGTCTGCCTCTGCCTCTTTTACCTTGTATTTTCCCTTACAATATTACTTTTAGTAGGCTGCTGTGTCTTTTAACATGCCCCAAACATTTTATTTGTCTTGTTCTAATTGTGTTTAGAAGTTCTCTTTTTATTTTTAGTTGTTTTAAAACTTCATCGTTTGTTTTCTTTTCTTCCATCCAATTCTCCCTATTCTTCTATAAATCCACATTTCAAAGGCTTCAATTTTTTTTTCTGTTTTCTGGTCTAATGTCCATGTTTCTTCACCATACAGGAATATTGGGAAGATGTAATATTTTGCTATTCTTAGTTTCAGCCCTGGTGTTATTTGTTTTGTTGTTAGTATACTTTTCATGACATTAAAATTACTTTTTGCCATTCCTATTCTTATGTTTATTTCAATTGTACATTTTCCATCACTGGTTATAGTATGTCCAAGATAGTTGTAGCTCTGGACTGTCTCCAGATGCATTCCTTCAACGTTGATATCCAATTGTAGGTCTTGAGAATTTTCTTTGTTTATGATCATAGTTTTAGTCTTTTTGATATTCATATCTAGTCCATATATTTAGCTTGTCATGCTTATTCCATTAAGTAATTGTTGTAGATCTTTAGGATTTTCTGCTAGTAGAACAGTATCATCAGCATATCTCAGGTTATTGATTATCTTTCCATTAATGTTTAGGCCTGGCATCTCTGTGAACTGAATAACAACATCAATATAATACAAAGTAAACAAACTCCATAATGTCCACTCTGTGAACACCCACATGGAAAAGTAGAACATTGCATTTTTGACTGTCCAAAGCTCACTAACATCAGAGGTCCAAAGATCACTAACATCAGAGGTCCAAAGGTCACTAACATCAGAGGTCCAAAGGTCACTAACATCAGAGTTCCAAAGGTCACTAACATCAGAGGTCCAAAGGTCACTAACATCAGAGGTCCAAAGGTCACTAACATCAGAGGAACTCTACTTCCTCAAAGACCTGATAAATGGAACACCTTGTACGGAACTATAAGGGAACTTAGACATGCCTGCAGGTGCCATTAGATGGCATTGGGCCGAAGGGCGTAAGCCCACAGGCTTCTGGAACCGTAACAACAACAACCATCATCATCATCAAGTACCGGGCCTGCTGGCGTAGGTGATCATGTCTTTCCACAACTTTCGATCTCGAAAGTTATTTATTATTTCTCTTGTTGACCTTCTGCCAAGCCATTCTCATAAGCTGTCTGGTATCTTTTCTCTTTGCTTCCCTCTATCTTTTCGTCCCTCAATTTTCCCAGTTGTTACAATATATTCCAGCTGTTCTCTTCTCATTACGTGGCAAAAAAATGATGATTGTTTCTTCCTAATATTGGAAATTAGCTCTCTTTTTGCTTTGGCCTCTTTCAGAACATTTTCATTACAACAACAATAAATCGAGAAGTGTGGGCCACAAATATGGCGACAAATCATTATCTCACACCTCGACGCTGAAAGGCAAATGAGGAAAGAAGAAGACAAAACCGAAAGACATCAGAAGCAGAGTAAAACTAAAGTAAAAAAAAACTGTTAATGTAATTCTCAAAATTTCACTGTACAACAGCTTCGTCATAACATCGTCTCCTTACTTTAAAAAAGTAAAGAGTCCCCGTTACGCCAAGTGGCTTATAGGGAACAGACCTTCGGCACATGATTTTTGGGGTAATGTGGTCGGTATTACGCCCGAATCGCTTTACTTTATCAGAAAAAGATTCGGTACCCATTAAAAGCTGGATGAACCGGAAGCCGTCGGTTGGGATCGAACCCAACCTCTTGTCCCTTGTAGTCCAGTTCACTAACCACTGAGCCATCGCGGTCCCATCCTTACTTGAGCTGGAGAAAATACAGAATGAAGCCATGCGCATTATCTTGGGGTATACGAGGGACACTCCCTGTGTAGCAATGAGGTATCTTCTTGACTTTCCAACCATGGATGACAGGATCAAGATTTGGAGGGCACGAGCATAGCTGAAGATACGTGCAGATAAAGAGCATCCATTGCATCATGAGCTCAACACAGAGAAAGGTGACAGGCTAAGAAGAGGCAAATCATGGGTGGGCCGAGCAGAAGATGTCATCAAACAGGTCTGTGGGCTTACCAATATCAGCGTTGGTGAGGAGTGGATACCGGTGCCTACGTCATTCAAGGGGACAATCTCTTGTATTGTCACACTCGACAGGAAATGTAGGGAACAGAACTCAGTCGTGGTCAATGCTGAGGTCAACGGTCTCATCTCGGATAACACAGATGGGAAAGATGCAGTCATCTATACAGACGGATCTGTAAGACGACACCAAAGAAGTGCATGGACATTTACAGCACGCTCGGCAGGCAGAATAGTCAAGGAAGACAGTGGTGCATACGCCATGACCACGAGTAGCATGACAATGGAGGTGATGGCAGTGACCAAGGCATTCAAATGGTTAGAGTCACAAGACTACACTCACGCATGTATACTGAGTGATTCGATGGACATGATAAAAAGGTGCAGGCGGGATCTGTCCGCATGCAATGGGTAGAGTCGTTGTAGAAGTAAAAAATACGTAAGGTGGTCCTTTGTCTATGTCTCTGGACATGCGGGAGTAAGGGGAAATGAAAGAGCGGACAGGTTGGCTAGCTGTGCTATCGTTGAAGATGTCCAACCAACGGATCGAGCTGACAAATGAAAGAGCGGACAGGTTGGCTAGTTGTGCTATCGTTGAAGATGTCCAACCAACGGATCGCGCTGACAAATGAAAGAGCGGACAGGTTGGCTAGTTGTGCTATCGTTGAAGATGTCCAACCAACGGATCGAGCTGACAAATGAAAGAGCGGACAGGTTGGCTAGTTGTGCTATCGTTGAAGATGTCCAACCAACGGATCGCGCTGACAAATGAAAGAGCGGACAGGTTGGCTAGTTGTGCTATCGTTGAAGATGTCCAACCAACGGATCGAGCTGACAAATGAAAGAGCGGACAGGTTGGCTAGTTGTGCTATCGTTGAAGATGTCCAACCAACGGATCGAGCTCACATCATTAATCCATCCTAAGAAGTGGGAAGGACACATGACTTCGACAACCATGAGTACACGTCACTCCTTCGAATGAAAGAGGTGGGAGTTAAGATGGGTACAGCTAGAAATGAGAAACTTAGTGTGCGTGTAAGAAGACTTATCAACCAACACAGAACTGGAGTCGTCAGTCGTGGCACATTTTGAGGGCATGCTGAGGAGGGGATCTGATCATCTATGGACATGTTCGGAGTGCAAAGATAATGACCCGCAAAAAAACTCATTAACTCAATAACTCATTAACTCAATAACCGAATAACTCAATAACTCCTTAACTTAATAACTCAATAACTCAACTCAATAACTCATTAACTCAATAACTCGTAACTCAATAACTCATTAACGCATTAACCCATTAACACAAGAACTTATTAACTCAATAACTCATTAACTCAATAACTCATTAACTTAATAACTCAAAATCAATATTTGCTGTAAAGCAAACCCATGCCTCTGATTTATCTCTACAAATCACCGAGAAAATCAATCACCCTCCCATATTTGTAGCACCACCAGAATTTAATCTTCTGCTAAATCTTGTTTTGGTAACATTCAAAACAAAAACAAATTCCTCGTGATATCGAAAGGGGCGGTGCTTGAGGCAACCCACCAATTAGAAGCGTCGACGCTGATAATAGAACAGCACCAAGATCTAAATTTGCCCAGAGCTAATTTTGTTCTAACTGGGTTGATCTGGTCTTAAATGTAGGATTGGCTGTCTAAAAGTTAAAGAACGTTGAATTTAGGCACTTAATGATAGTAATCTAGACGAGGGAGGTAATTTAGACTTGGAAATATACAGATTCGTCTTAACTGGGGATTCTGCGTGCTGGGCAGAATATGTGGAGGTCAGTGGCGTACCCGCCAAAATAGATTTGGTAGGGACAGAGGATAGGGGTGTCGTTAAATTAAATGTAAATTAAATACAAAAATAAAATAGGAAAAACTGGACGGAGAGAAAAGAAAACAAACGATGGAGTCTTAAAAAAACTAAAAATGAAAAGAGAGCTGCTAAACACAATTCAAACAAGACAAATGAGATTTTGGGCCAAGTTAAAAGACACACCAGCCTACTAAAAGTAATCCTGGAGGGGAAAATACAAGGTAAAAGAGGCAGAGGCAGACCAAGACTAATGTGGGAGAGTTACATTAAAATATGGACAAGTCAGCCTATGACAACCTGCACCATCAAAGCAAGAGACAGAGCAGAATGGCGCTCCATGGTAGCCAACCTTCGATGCGGAGACGGCACTCATTGATGATTATTATAAGTTATCGTTATTAGTTATTGGGAGCCGCGATGGCTCAGTGGTTAGTGACCTGGACTACAAAGGACAATAGGTCCGGTTCGATCCTGATCGAAGGCTTCCGGGTTCACCCAGCCTTAAATGGGTACCGGACATTTTTTCTGGAAAAGTAAATCAGCACGGGCGTAATACCGACCACATTACCCCAAAAATCATGTGCTGAAGATCTGTAAAAAATATGGTCACTAACACTATAGTCCCTATACACCTCTTGGCGTGACGGGGGCTCCTCACTTTTTGTTTTCTTGTTATTATTAGTTATTATTAATATTAGTATTAATTAAAATTAGCTGTAATTATTGTTTATTACAATTAGTTACATTTCTTTATTATTTTAAATATACGTTGTCGTGCTGAAGTCGGATGTGTTGGGCCGAAAGGCGGAAATATCACAGTTATAATGGAAACCACAACACAACTCAGACACGCCCACTTTAAGGAAGTAGAAGGGAACTTAGAAATATTCGCCTTATAAGGGCGAAGGACGAAGGCGTGTGAATGATGAAGGAGTTGAATTATGAAGACGTGTGAATGATGAAGGCGTGTGAATGACGAAGGCGTGTGAATGATGAAGGCGTGTGAATGATGAAGGCGTGTGAATGCTGAAGGCGTGTGAATGATGAAGGCGTGTGAATGATGAAGGCGTGTGAATGATGAAGGCGTGTGAATTATGAAGACGTGTGAATGATGAAGGCGTGTGAATGATGAAGGCGTGTGAATGCTGAAGGAGTTGAATTATGAAGACGTGTGAATGACGAAGGCGTGTGAATGATGAATGCGTGTGAATGATGAAGGCGTGTGAATGATGAAGACGTGTGAATGATGAAGACGTGTGAGTGATGAAGGCATGTGAATGACGAAGGCGTGTGAATGATGAAGGCGTGTGAATGATGAAGGCGTGTGAATGATGAAGGCGTGTGAATGATGAAGGCGTGTGAATGACGAAGGCGTGTGAATGATGAAGGCGTGTGAATGATGAAGGCGTGTGAATGACGAAGGCGTGTGAATGATGAAGTCGTGTGAATGACGAAGGCGTGTGAATGACGAAGTCGTGTGAATGACGAAGACGTGTGAATGACGAAGACTTTTGTTATCGGGCGAATTCAAGCAATCAAGCATACAAGCAATCAATCAAGCAAGCAAGCAATAAATCAAGCAAGCAAGCAATCAATCAAGCAAGCAAGCAATCAATCAAGCAAGCAAGCAATCAATCAAGCAAGCAAGAAATCAATCAAGCAAGCAAGAAATCAATCACTCAAGCAGGAAATCAATCCAGCAAGCAAGAAATCAATCAAGCAAGCAAGAAATCAATCAAGCATGCAAGAAATCAATCAAGCAAGTAAGAAATCAATCATACATGCAAGCAATTAATCAAACAAGCAAGTAATCAATCAAGCAAGCAAGTAATCAAACATGCATGCAAGCAATCAATCAAGCAAGCAAGTAATCAATCAAGCAAGCAAGTAATCAATCATGCATGCAATCAATCAATCAAGCAAGCAATTAATCAGTCAAGCAAGCAAGTAATCAATCATGCATGCAAGCAATCAATCAAGCAAGCAAGTAATCAATCAAGCAAGCAAGTAATCAATCATGCATGCAAGTAATCAATCAAGCAAGCAAGTAATCAATCATGCATGCAAGCAATCAATCAAGCAAGCAAGTAATCAATCAAGCAAGCAAGTAATCAATCATGCATGCAAGCAATCAATCAAGCATTCAATCAATCAATCAAGCAATCAAGCAATCAATCAAGCAATCAATCAATCAATCAAACAAGTAATCTATCAAGCAAGCAATCAATCAAGCAAGCAAGCAAACAAGCGTGACAGCAATCAATCAAACAAGCAGTCAATCAAGCAGCAATAAATCAAACAAGCAATTAATCATCAATCTATCAAGCAAGCAAGCAATCAATCAAGCAATGAATTAAGCAATCAATCGGGCATGCAAGCAATCATTCAAGCAATCATTCAAGCAATCAATTAAGCAATCAATCAAGCAAGCTTTATACGTTGATATTATTTATTATTCTTATACGCTGAGGGGGCGCTCAATAATGATGATAATGATAATGATGGTGAAAATGATGATGATGATGGTGATAATGATGATGATGATGATGGCGATAATGATGATGATGATGGCGATGATGATGATGATGATGATGGTGATAATGATGATGATGATGGCGATAATGATGATGATGATGGCGATGATGATGGCGATAATGATGATGATGATGATAATAATGGTGATGATGATGATATTGATGAAGATGATGATGACGATGGTGACAATGCTGAACTAAGCAATTTACAGAAAGGTTATAAACTCTTCAAGACATGTTCCACCTAGATTTAATGAGTATTTTACATCAACGATTCTATTAATTTTATGAGAAACCATATTCCTGAAAGACCAGAAAGGGTTTTCTTTATGCTAAACGATCTACTGGTTTTAAATTAAAACTTGGCTACAGACCATTTGGTAATGTCGGATGTTTCGGGTCTAAGACAGAAGGAAGAAGAGAAGACGAAGAAGTAGAGAGAAGAAGAAGAGAAGACGAAGAAGTAGAGAGAAGAAGAGAAGACGAAGAAGTAGAGAGAAGAAGAAGAGAAGACGAAGAAGTAGAGAGAAGAAGAAGAGAAGACGAAGAAGTAGAGAGAAGAAGAGAAGACGAAGAAGTTGAGAGAAGAAGAAGAGAAGACGAAGAAGTAGAGAGAAGAAGAAGAGAAGACGAAGATGTAGAGAGAAGAAGAGAAGACGAAGAAGTAGAGAGAAGAAGAAGAGAAGACGAAGAAGTAGAGAGAAGAAGAGAAGACGAAGAAGTAGAGAGAAGAAGAAAAGGCGAAGAAGTAGAGAGAAGAAGAAGAGAAGACGAAGAAGTAGAGAGAAGAAGAAGAGAAGACGAAGAAGTAGAGAGAAGAAGAAGAGAAGACGAAGAAGTAGAGAGAAGAAGAAGAGAAGACGAAGAAGTAGAGAGAAGAAGAAGAGAAGACGAAGAAGTAGAGAGAAGAAGAAGAGAAGACGAAGAAGTAGAGAGAAGAAGAAGAGAAGGCGAAGATGTAGAGAGAAGAAGAAGAGAAGACGAAGATGTAGAGAGAAGAAGAAGAGAAGACGAAGAAGTAGAGAGAAGAAGAAGAGAAGACGAAGATGTAGAGAGAGAAGAGAAGACGAAGAAGTAGAGAGAAGAAGAAGAGAAGACGAAGAAGTAGAGAGAAGAAGAGAAGACGAAGAAGTAGAGAGAAGAAGAGAAGGCGAAGAAGTAGAGAGAAGAAGAAGAGAAGACGAAGAAGTAGAGAGAAGAAGAAGAGAAGACGAAGAAGTAGAGAGAAGAAGAAGAGAAGACGAAGAAGTAGAGAGAAGAAGAAGAGAAGACGAAGAAGTAGAGAGAAGAAGAAGAGAAGACGAAGAAGTAGAGAGAAGAAGAAGAGAAGACGAAGAAGTAGAGAGAAGAAGAAGAGAAGACGAAGATGTAGAGAGAAGAAGAGAAGGCGAAGAAGTAGAGAGAAGAAGAAGAGAAGACGAAGAAGTAGAGAGAAGAAGAAGAGAAGACGAAGATGTAGAGAGAAGAAGAGAAGACGAAGAAGTAGAGAGAAGAAGAGAAGACGAAGAAGTAGAGAGAAGAAGAAGAGAAGACGAAGAAGTAGAGAGAAGAAGAAGAGAAGACGAAGATGTAGAGAGAAGAAGAGAAGACGAAGATGTAGAGAGAAGAAGAGAAGACGAAGATGTAGAGAGAAGAAGAGAAGACGAAGATGTAGAGAGAAGAAGAGAAGACGAAGATGTAGAGAGAAGAAGAGAAGACGAAGATGTAGAGAGAAGAAGAGAAGACGAAGAAGTAGAGAGAAGAAGAAGAGAAGACGAAGATGTAGAGAGAAGAAGAAGAGAAGACGAAAGAAGTAGAGAGATGAAGAAGAGAAGACGAAGAAGTAGAGAGATGAAGAAGAGAAGACGAAGAAGTAGAGAGATGAAGAAGAGAAGACGAAGAAGTAGAGAGAAGAAGAGAAGACGAAGAAGTAGAGAGATGAAGAGAAGACGAAGAAGTAGAGAGAAGAAGAGAAGACGAAGAAGTAGAGAGATGAAGAGAAGACGAAGAAGTAGAGAGAAGAAGAAGAGAAGACGAAGAAGTAGAGAGAAGAAGAAGAGAAGACGAAGAAGTAGAGAGAAGAAGAGAAGACGAAGAAGTAGAGAGAAGAAGAGAAGACGAAGAAGTAGAGAGAAGAAGAGAAGACGAAGAAGTAGAGAGAAGAAGAGAAGACGAAGAAGTAGAGAGAAGAAGAGAAGACGAAGAAGTAGAGAGAAGAAGAGAAGACGAAGAAGTAGAGAGATGAAGAGAAGACGAAGAAGTAGAGAGATGAAGAGAAGACGAAGAAGTAGAGAGAAGAAGAAGAGAAGACGAAGAAGTAGAGAGAAGAAGAAGAGAAGACGAAGAAGTAGAGAGAAGAAGAAGAGAAGACGAAGAAGTAGAGAGAAGAAGAGAAGACGAAGAAGTAGAGAGAAGAAGAAGAGAAGACGAAGAAGTAGAGAGAAGAAGAAGAGAAGACGAAGAAGTAGAGAGAAGAAGAAGAGAAGACGAAGAAGTAGAGAGAAGAAGAGAAGACGAAGAAGTAGAGAGAAGAAGAGAAGACGAAGAAGTAGAGAGAAGAAGAAGAGAAGACGAAGAAGTAGAGAGAAGAAGAGAAGACGAAGAAGTAGAGAGAAGAAGAAGAGAAGACGAAGAAGTAGAGAGAAGAAGAAGAGAAGACGAAGAAGTAGAGAGATGAAGAGAAGACGAAGAAGTAGAGAGAAGAAGAAGAGAAGACGAAGAAGTAGAGAGAAGAAGAAGAGAAGACGAAGAAGTAGAGAGAAGAAGAAGAGAAGACGAAGAAGTAGAGAGAAGAAGAAGAGAAGGCGAAGAAGTAGAGAGAAGAAGAAGAGAAGACGAAGATGTAGAGAGAAGAAGAAGAGAAGACGAAGAAGTAGAGAGAAGAAGAAGAGAAGGCGAAGAAGTAGAGAGAAGAAGAGAAGACGAAGAAGTAGAGAGAAGAAGAAGATAAGACGAAGAAGTAGAGAGAAGAAGAGGAGACAAAGAAGTAGAGAGAAGAAGAAGAGAAGACGAAGAAGTAGAGAGAAGAAGAGAAGACGAAGAAGTAGAGAGAAGAAGAAGAGAAGACGAAGATGTAGAGAGAAAAGAGAAGACGAAGAAGTAGAGAGAAGAAGAAGAGAAGACGAAGAAGTAGAGAGAAGAAGAGAAGACGAAGAAGTAGAGAGAAGAAGAAGAGAAGACGAAGATGTAGAGAGAAGAAGAAGAGAAGACGAAGAAGTAGAGAGAAGAAGAAGAGAGAAGACGAAGAAGTAGAGAGAAGAAGAAGAGAAGACGAAGAAGTAGAGAGAAGAAGAGGAGACAAAGAAGTAGAGAGAAGAAGAAGAGAAGACGAAGATGTAGAGAGAAGAAGAAGAGAAGACGAAGAAGTAGAGAGAAGAAGAGAAGACGAAGAAGTAGAGAGAAGAAGAAGAGAAGACGAAGATGTAGAGAGAAGAAGAAGAGAAGACGAAGAAGTAGAGAGAAGAAGAAGAGAAGACGAAGAAGTAGAGAGAAGAAGAGGAGACAAAGAAGTAGAGAGAAGAAGAAGAGAAGACGAAGAAGTAGAGAGAAGAAGAAGAGAAGACGAAGATGTAGAGAGAGAAGAAGAGAAGACGAAGAAGTAGAGAGAAGAAGAAGAGAAGACGAAGAAGTAGAGAGAAGAAGAGGAGACAAAGAAGTAGAGAGAAGAAGAAGAGAAGACGAAGAAGTAGAGAGAAGAAGAAGAGAAGACGAAGATGTAGAGAGAAGAAGAAGAGAAGACGAAGAAGTAGAGAGAAGAAGAGAAGACAAAGAAGTAGAGAGAAGAAGAAGAGAAGACGAAGATGTAGAGAGAAGAAGAAGAGAAGACGAAGAAGAGAAGACGAAGAAGTAGAGAGAAGAAGAAGAGAAGACGAAGATGTAGAGAGAAGAAGAAGAGAAGACGAAGAAGTAGAGAGAAGAAGAGAAGACGAAGAAGTAGAGAGAAGAAGAGAAGACGAAGAAGTAGAGAGAAGAAGAGAAGACGAAGAAGTAGAGAGAAGAAGAGAAGACGAAGAAGTAGAGAGAAGAAGAGAAGACGAAGAAGTAGAGAGATGAAGAGAAGACGAAGAAGTAGAGAGATGAAGAGAAGACGAAGAAGTAGAGAGATGAAGAGAAGACGAAGAAGTAGAGAGAAGAAGAGAAGACGAAGAAGTAGAGAGAAGAAGAGAAGACGAAGAAGTAGAGAGAAGAAGAAGAGAAGACGAAGAAGTAGAGAGAAGAAGAAGAGAAGACGAAGAAGTAGAGAGAAGAAGAAGAGAAGACGAAGAAGTAGAGAGAAGAAGAGAAGACGAAGAAGTAGAGAGAAGAAGAAGAGAAGACGAAGAAGTAGAGAGAAGAAGAAGAGAAGACGAAGAAGTAGAGAGATGAAGAGAAGACGAAGAAGTAGAGAGATGAAGAGAAGACGAAGAAGTAGAGAGAAGAAGAAGAGAAGACGAAGAAGTAGAGAGAAGAAGAAG